>CM067262.1:13129468-13356968 GCA_034195605.1 Santalum album | reverse complement strand
AGACAATTACCAATTACATGACTATTGTTTAGCATTGGTGCGGGGGTTGGGGGAGGTGATGGAGTGACTGGATTGATGGAGGGTCCATGGAACAGTTTGCACCATTTTTTTTCTCAATGCATTTTCAAAAAATTTAAATCATATAGATGAAAACAAGATGTAAAAATACACATGCCTATCAATTTTCAAGTGATTTGAAATGTAAATCCTATTCATCCTATGCGTAGAAACTTTCAGCACTATTTTTAAGGATGAATTTATCCTTGCTTTGGATGAAAATTTTGAAATCGACTGCAACCCTCGTGAATCACTTGAAAATTGGTTAGCACGTGTTCAAAATTTTCAAAAATGCGTTGAAAAGAAAAAAAGGAATGGTGCAAAAACTACACCATAGACCTCCTCTCCATCAACCCGCCCACACCCTCCCCTCTCACTCCCACACCAATTAATATGCCAAACAATGATCATGCAATTGACAATTGCATGGGCATTATTTTAATATTTTGGTTACATAATTACCTATTGTGTGACTACTTTTGCCTTATATTAGTCATGCAATAGCCAATTGCACAACCGCCTAAAAATTTATCTAATTAATAAACCAGAAATTGGGTTTAGCTTCGAACCGAAGATTGCTTGTCCACAATGCTCCATTCGGATTGTTGGTTTTCCTTTACATGAACGGCAGAGGTGAACATGTAAGAGCCCCAGATGCCATTATCAACAAACCTTGCTTCCGTCAACGTTAAAAGATAAAAACAGTCGTGAATCGGGAGCTGGGCATAAATAGGATGAGAGCAGAGGAGGGTGTGGAGGGATCGTGAAGGTTCCAGCGGATTGGTTTGATGGAAAATAGTGAGCACAAAAAACAAAGTTCCATGAAACTGAAAGTTCAGTACAAGACAAAAAATCAAATCTATCAAAAATATGAAAAGGATGGCAATGACTCATAAACCTCAATGTTCTCCTTAGTTTTCTATATGCCTTGTAATTTTGAAGGAACTTACCACGGCCATTACTGCACACCTAAAGATTGCCAAAGAATTTGATTTCCATCTTTAGCCATAAGTAGTGCCGTATGTCTAATTTTATCGTTACCCTAAATAATTGTACATCATCTCATATATGCCCTATCACTCATAAAGCATCTGCAAATTTAAAGATCTATTTTATAATAATATTTTAAGAGTAATCCAATCAAATCGAAATCGTACTACAGCATACTCCTCGTTTTCGTATGATCTAACAATTTTGGAAAACTAGACATTGCAATCCAAACTCTCTACTTACCTTCAAGATCTATGGAGAGGCGGTAGCCAATTTCAATGAAATAACACTAAGTGTTAGTGTGCATGGATTTTTTTTCTTTTAATCAACTGCATGTGAGCTTTTACGATTTTTTCGTATACCTCAACCATTTTGTTAATTTGTTTATAGAGGAACACTATATTTTTAAGAGGTTGGAGTTTCTACATTTGGGTGCAACGTTCCATTTAGATGTAAAAATTACATTGTGTCGGTTAAAAACCTAGCTCTTTTAAAAGTTTTCTTTTATCTAAATAATATATCGTTAACACTTGAATGCAGGAAAATTACACTAAGTTGGGGTCGTGAGTAGGCATGTTCATTCGGGAAATTTGGAATTTCCCTTTCTTAGGGTATAACAGTTTGGTTATTTATTAGTTTCATAAGACAAAGAGTTTTGCATCCTTGTTATGAATTAGGTCCCTTAGAGAACAAATGTAGTATTTGCCATAGGTGGTCAGCAGATGTGGAGAAGACCTACCCTACCGCCAGTATGCCTCTGCCCCAACACGCTCAATTGAAGGCTGTTTGTGTTTCTGTTAGATTTTATATTCTTTAGGTTTTCAGTTTCCAAACATAAATTTACAGTAGTCAGCTTAATTTGGAAATGTAAATCGTAGTAATTTATTGCAACTAAAATTGATTGGATTGAAAATCTTGTGTACAAAAGCTGTCAATGAAAGTGATAATGAAGCTGTTGATGAGAATTATGATACTAGACAATTACATAAAAGAGAGAAGAAGCGGCAAGAACAGGAAGCGCAATGACAAGTTTTGTTCCCTAGCTACTCTTGTATATCATTTAATTTCTTTCCTTATCTGCAGTTTCTTTTGTTTTTATAGGGAGAAAATGGTTCTTTTTCAGTTTTCAATTTTTCTTGTTTCATCTTCTCAAGAGGATTTTGAATGAAACCTAACTTCTGAATGTTAAGCCATTGCTCAAGATGTTGTGAGGATAACAGAAAGGACAGAAGAAGAGAATAGAACATTTTTTTCATTAATCTCTCTTAGAGAAAAAGAGAGAGAGAGATGCGCCTACCTAAACATGTTATGAAAATTTGTTCATATTGGAGAAATCTAGAAGGCTTGATATAAAGGAAACAGGGATTCATTGCTTTGTGTAACCTATATTACTTTCTTATTTTCTCAATTTCCTTCATGTTTTCTTGGTTCCACATGAAAGTCTAAGAATTTAGATGATAATCTATTTGTTATCTATAATAACTGGGGGAGTTTAGAATTATGTACGTCAATTCTCTACTGAAGATGCTCATGATGGTCTCTACTCTATTTAGGAAGAAGAAGCTATAAGACAAGAAAGGCTAAGGAAGAATAAGCTGCTGCATTAGAGTAGAGGCATGTAAAGGGAGTTTGCAGTTGGTGCCGAAGGCACAATAGAAAATGAAGTGCAAAACAAAAGCCAGGGCTAATTCTTCCTAAAATTTGCTTGATTAAAAGGTTGTTTCTGCCCGATATTAGTTTTACTCTACACCCCCTTCAAAAATAGATAATAATAATGACAGCTAACATTCCTATTGGCGCAAATAGTGTAATGTGCGTCTTGTTCTTACTGTTAAGAATGGTTGGTTGATAACCTATTTATGTTACATCCTTCTATTTTGATTTTCATCAATAATTTTCCTCCAAAACTTATCCACCTTACTGCAGCTGGGAAGAGACAGAGAGAGAGGGGGGGGGGAAATCAAGTGAGTTGAACATAGGTTTAGCATTTATAAATGAATAACAAAAAATAAAATGGAACAAAAAATCATTAAAACCATCAAAAGTGTAGGGATCGATATGTAGAGGGGTCGAGCAAAAGTCGAGCTCAAATCTAGCTAGCACAGAGGTAATAGCAAAGGGAGAAGGTCAACCAGGATACAAAAATATTGAGGATAGTCATAAACAATTAAAGTAGTAAAATAGGGCTTGAATATAGTTCTCAAGATTCAACACAATTTAGAGAGCCAATGAGACATCTAAATATAAAATAAGGATAGTTATAACTTATAATTTTGGCACAATAGTATTCTCTAAAGAAATTCAAATGCAAAAATTGTAAAGTAAAAGGTGAACTAAGAAACTTACAACTTTAAATAAACACTTTGGCCTATAATTTATAATTTGGGCTTAGGGTATTCTTTAAAAAATTCAAAGTCGGAAATAACAGAGCTAAAGACGTATTAAGAAACTTCAAATTTGAATATGTAAAAATCAAAGCCAATAATAAAAATTATAGTAAATACAATTATTTTTTAAAATTTACTAGCTTTTTTGAACAAATTCTAAACGTGTCATTTTTTTTTACTTATGTATATCAACTCATACATTCTGAAGATGATCAAAATAATATTAGTGTTATACCTTATAATTTCTATTCAATTAAAACTTTAAGCTTTATGTTTAAATTTTCATACATATATAAATAATAATAATATGCACGGTGCAACGCACGTGCAAAATACACTAGTATTATTAAAAGGTCGGGATGTGGATAAAGGGTATCAAACATGTAATATTCATGTATGTATACGAGCCAACCCATCAATATATCCCTCCTGCTCTATAATAAACCGACGACCCTATGCATAAAATGGAAAATAGCACAATCTTAACATCAAGAACAACCGTCTGAATGCCTTCAACCTCATAATTAAACCAAAAAAGAGGGAAAACAGAATACGAAAAACCCTATAAGACGACAACCGATAATACACGCACATGAATCAATGGAAGGAGGATTGAAGAATAGCGAATCCGAGCCCCCGTGGGCAGCTCAGTTGGTCTCCAGCAGTAGAAGTGAGATGAAGAACTCAGGATCGAATCCTAGCTATCACAATGCATTAGGCCTAAAGTCCTCCTGCTGAAATAAGGGCTGCTGAGTCACCACAGGTTTACATCCTCCACACTGATGGGGCGAGGTATGAGGGCCCTCAAGGTGGGGGTTCCACCTTTTGAGATCAAGAATAGTGAATTCGAACGTTGGTCGTAGGCGAATCCATGAAGCGGGTTTAAGGCTTAGACCGACAATGGGGCCGACTTCTACCATCTATCATGTTTCTTTCTTTGACTTGTAGCGCGGGACAATCACGGCCTTTTCTTTTTCAGTCAAACGTGATGCATATTATGCAATTTGCCTTTTTACACCGGGACAATTTCGGGCTCTACTCCAGTACTATCTCACTCTAGTTAAAATGATTTTAACTGTATACACCAAAAAAACATGGGCTTAACTTTCGTACATCTATTGCACCTAAATTAAACAAATTATATGCACAAAAAAAAAAAGAAAGAAAAGTAAAATAAGATTCAAAATGATGTTATTTTGAGTCTTGTTTTTTTTTTAAAACATCACAAAGCAGCAACGGCACCTAACTCGTATACAACTGATATATATTAGTTTTTTACCAAAAACCATACAAAAATACATAGAATTATGTATTTTCATGAGTTTTTTAAGTACAAAATATATTATCAAAAGCATTGAAAATTTCAGTGTACTTTACCTTTGATTTTCTTAATTTTCAAGCCACCTTTTCCTTAAAGGAACTTAACAATAACTGATAAACTTGTGATATTATGAAAGTATAATATGAAAAATGAGACAAATTAAAGTACAATAATCATTTCAATGTAGTAGGGGCGGAAAAGGGGGAAAAGGCACTCTTTTTGACATCATGCTCACAATAAAGAATGTGTTGCAACCTTTCGAGATCTTTCAATGACTCATGAATCCCCTTTAATCTTGTGCAGTGTATGAGGTCACTCATGAATCAAGCAACTAAGATGGATCAGTAAACATAGCATAAGGGGAAAAAAATAAAGAGGGAACAAGAAAGTACCAACTCCATGCAATTACTAGCAAGATGACATTTGCTTTCCATAGGCTTAGCAAGTACTTCCTCAGATTTCTCCAATATTTTCCGTGCATGAGACCCACGGGTGCCTCCTTGCTATATAGATATGATCAACCCCTAGTTTAATGTAAAATTTCATAACATCTACCTATTTCTTATGATGCAAATGAGTAGCCATATCATGCTTACTATTTATAAAATATATTGCTCAAATTCAATTGGTAGATACCTAAGCCTGTTTGATGAGGTACTATAACCACTCATTAAGACATGTTCCCACAAGTCCTTATTAAATGGAATTCATTTGAATTGTCGGATCAGATCGTTGTGAATTCGAAATTAAAATTAACTGTGCAGTATAATCCAGCAATTACCTATCATAAGCCTCTCTATCCCAGTCAAGTTAAGTTATGGTGCTCTCTTCTAGGCATAGTTTAAGGCTTAATAAGCCAACGGAGTTTTGGTAATCCCACCCAAAATCCAAAAATTTTACATCCACACGTGAAAATATTTTTTCGTGAAAATATCTCGAAATTTTATATGGAATAAGCACGTAAAACATTCAACTAAAATACTAACATTAAGACTAGTAAAAGTTAAGTTCAACTTTAAGGTCAGATATATTATAGAGATTGCGGATGCATTATGAGTTGTCCTATTATTAGAAGTAGAGCTTTCCGTTCCTTTACTTAGAGAAATTTCTTTTGAATAAATTCTCCATATTAAATTAAATTTCAAATTCTTAATTCATTAGCACTCTGCACCAAATCTTATTGGGACTTACTATCGGGACCACCTACCCTCCAAGGCTTTACGGCTGATCAACAAACTTACACCTACACCAACAACCTAGAAGTAACACTAATTTTTAAAGAATCGAAACTTAAATTGAGTTTGGGAAATAATATTCCTAAACTCTCATATATATATATATATATAAGATTATTAGCAAATAGAATGAGATTATTTTTGAATTCAAAATTAATAAATGAAGCCAATGATTGGAGATAGTATTTCAAATGCATGTAACACCCTCGAGGATGAAATGAATGGTTCATTCTCACTACGGATGTAATTGTTGTCCCAAAAGTTTTAAGTCCCTTGTAAACAAAACAAGGCTTATTTTAGCATTGTAATTCAAGAAAAGCACTATGCAATGTTGCTACTTTAATTACATAGCGATCCGATCACTTGAATTTGAAAAGTTATTGTGAAAAAAAAGGGTTAAAGACATAAACTCAAGGTGGAGAAAAGAAATGGCTAAAATTATTCAAATTTATAATTTTTTAAAATTTAAGTGCTTCATATCTAATTGCAGTATTGTAGGGATATGACAAAACCCTCCTATCAGTCTACACTAAGATCAGATCAGACCACATATATATATATATATATCTCATTACAGACGAGTGGAGCTATCTCTTTCATGCTTATCCTTTTATAAAGTTTATGTAATATGCACTGTAAATTAGGATTTCACACCCAATTTAATACTTTTCAATTTAGTTTTTTTTTCTAATTTGTCCTGCATGCTTTCCCTAATTGTTTCACCCTTTCTTACAGTTCTTCATTCCATGCACGGCTTGCAAAAAGAAGAGGAAAAATAAATAAAATAAAGTAAAAACCATAAAAAGGTTTTCTTTATGGTATGTCCATGTTTGCTTCCCCTTTTTTGTTATTTTCTTTTCTTATTCTTTCATGGTATATTGGAATAGCAGTTATATATTATTTCACGAGAGTTACAATAGGTTGTTTTGAATTTTTCAAATAGATTATTTTGAGTCCACATCTGAATTTTTTTTGTTTTTTCTCTTTCAATAAATTAAACTTTATTCACCAAAAATAGAACCAACACAGGCTAAATCTAGCAAATGGCAACAGTAGCAGATACAAATAGAATAAATCAGCTCTAAATCGCATACTACAATAATGTTGCACAAAGTACAAGCGCAGCAAGGGCACAACAAACAACCAGACCTTGAGAAATAGAGTACAATCAAACAATTACAAAGGGAAACGACATAAAGCTAGCCTGCAAAAAAGTAATTCAAGAGAACCAATCACATGCGAGAGGGGAGGCACTCCTAGGGACCAACTCTTGGTTCATTCACCTCAAAAAGGGTAGCTTGCAAACGGAGAGGCAATCCAAGAAATTGTTGGAAAAATTATAAACTCTTTATTTTCATAATATTATTTACACAAAATTATATCAAAGGAATAGTATAAAATTCATGCATCTATATTGTAGATTACAAATTGATTAACTGCAACAAGAATATCAATTAAATATAGGTAAATATAATAAGAAAAGAAAGTAAGAATATCCTGGCCTGGGAGTAGGGGTGTGGCACTCACTGCTCTAAGGAAATAGTTGTCGGGCTTTGTGTAGGCTATTGGTGGCGATCACTTCTAAAGGAGTACAACAAGCCTCATATCGGAATTCTCCTCCGCGAACACAAACGGAGTAAGGAGTACCCAGTTGATCTAAGACCTTCAAATGCTTAAAGAAAATGCTTTAGGGGAAGAAAGGGTTTTCATTAGAGTTCGTTTATCCTTTTCTACCTTATCCCAAAGCCCTGCCAGACTCACTTTTATTATAGGCTGATTTATGTAACTTCTAAGGGATATTAATGGGCTAAATGAATAAATAGAAAAATAATGGGTCAATGAAAACTGAAATTAAAAATATAGTCATTATTTTAAATTTTCTTTTTTCCAATTGAAATTCCAATAATCCCCCCCCAAAAAATAAATTTCAAAATAATTTAATATGTAAAATAATTTGAGCATCTTATATTATGCAATAGGTGTAAGTAGCTTTCGACTTTGGACTTATATTTAGTAACCACTATTGCAATATGAAAAATCATAGTGGACAAAACCTGGAACAAGATTCCTTGAAGCCAGATATTAATAATGACACACACAACACAATCTTGATTGATTAGGTCAAGCGAGTGAGCGCAAATAATGGTCATGCGCTTAGACCCATCTCATGAGAGTTATTAGGGATCTACCTTGATTCCCATAGTCACGACCTCATGATTACTCTCACATAAGTAAGTCCTCAAGAGTACTTATGAAAAGATATTCACAAAAATTTCACCTTTTGACTTATAAAAACTCAACCTTTACTATCTATATCTTAAGCAATATGTCATCCTAAGAAAGAGGAATCAGACTATACCTTAGTATAATTCCTTAAAATAAATTAAGTGCTCCCACGTAGTCACTAATCCAACTTGTTCCTACCCTTGGAACTACAATAAGTAGGGTTGTCATTGTTGATGACTCAGTAGTCTCATACCTACTGTGAATCAAATTTCGTCTGAATCATAAAATGATTAGTCTGCTAAGGACTAATTTTCAATCTTAATATTTTGAGGTCATAAACCATATAAATCCCATTATAGATTTTTTAAATCCTTCATTTGCAAGAATCTCATATTTTAAAACTCAGGAGATTTCCAAATATGTCCATATAATTTATTTAAAGGGGGAAGTTAGGGAAGATGATAAGTACACGGGGAGGTTAGGGGGAAGCCTTAACAACTGCATGTAAGCTGAGAAACACTCCTAGCACAAAAGTTAAATCTAAAAGAAAAAAGATGGATAAAGAGAGAGTTTGGTTGAGGCAGTGGTTAGTGAGTTAAGAGGAAAAAAATAATAATAAATTATAACCTAATTCACATATAAGGAGGGGTGGAGTATTAAATGTCAAAGGAAGAAAAACAAGCAAAGAAGATAAAGAAAGGAGGGGCCGAACCAAGAGGATAAAGAAATATAACAAGAAGGAGAAGAATAGTTTGCTTATAGCTACACGCTCATGTAAATCAACAACCGTAAGTCCTATTTTCAAGTAAAGAGTACCTTTTTGTTTTGTGTGTCATTTGTTTTTGTTAAAAGTTCTTCCCATGATTGTGTAAAATAGTATTTCCCTTGCTATTGTACCATTAATTTTTATTGAATCGCTACTTCTGGTTGAAAGTCTTGGTTCTCGATTGATTGAATTTGTCGAGTAGCACTAATTTCATCTTCTCAATATTAGTATTTGTTTGGTTAACTGGACTTCAAAATTATTTCTGATTATTCCTATTACTATCTAAAAGTATTATTCAATTGAGATTTGTAATCCTTATGTTAGTTGTGATTGAGCCATGTCATGAAACAATCAATGAAGACTGTGATCCTAGACAAATATGGGTTATGTACTTATTAGGTACTGTGTGACCCTAAACACGCGATGTGTGCCTAATAAGGACTGTGTAACCCCGAATATACGGCGCGTGCCAAAGAGAACTATGTGAGCTCAGAGTAGATTGACCATGGTTGAATTTGTTTTTGTCATTGTTTGGATTAATAATTATCATGCAAGTTGGTTGGTTGCATATGAGTTTATTTGACCATATATTAGTGGTGGTACTCTTTTTACTAGGCATTGTTTGCTCGCCCTTCAATTTAGGAGATGATATGTGGATGGTTGCGGATTATGAGAAAATTTGATGAATTTTGGGTGTATCTAGTAACATGTATGCTTTTGTATAAATTTTGTAACCAAATTTTGGAGTTGTCGGTGTGTATATGGTATTTTGGAATTGCAGTCTTGTTATTTTCAACACTCTGAGGCTCAGTCAGGTTCGAGAAGACGGGCCGTTACATTGATTTTTGGGGCCACCCATCTTTGGTTTATCTAATTCAAGTGGCTAGTGGATGATGTTGCTTGGACCTTAAATAGTAGCTTTATATAGGGGCTGTTTTAACAAAGGGTACTAATTTGCACCATCCATAGGTTTAAACTTGATTTTCTAAGAAATTTTAGAAATTGTTTGTTTGTATTCTTGGACTAGTTTCATCTCATTTTGGCTTGTATGTGAAATTTTAAAACTTTACACATATAATAATTTTTGTAGAAAATTACTGCTTGCACTTAATTGTTATGAAGTATAAGTTTTTGTAACAATTTGAAAGGAAGTAGGTTATTAAGTAAACCAATTCATTTAAGAGTAATACTATGTTACGTTCTTCATATCAAAATAGTGATGCGGCAAAATTTATGTAGTCATTCATTGAGAGTTTTTGGCAAATAACATTAAAGGACCACCAAAATTTTTGTCATGACACTTTTCGATATGAAGGGGTATGTGAATAATATACATCTAATAATACTCTTTATTTGAAATATTTAATTAGTGTATGAAATTTTATAAACAATTTAGTTCCAGATCAAGACAAACAAATACTTAATGCTTGTACCATTGTAAGCTATAAAAATTTATGATTTCTATCTCACCGAAAGATTTGTCACGAAGTATTTTGTATGCTCATTTTGCTATTATTTGTGCCCATAGGTTGGTTAACAATTTGTCCCACCAAAAATTTGAAATTCTAGTTACCATCATCAAATGCCTTTTTCTGTATATTATTTTAACTCATGCAATGAATTTCTTGACTTTATCCCTGATCTAATATATTTATTAATTCTTTGAGTATATAACATCAATTTTCATGCCCTAAAAGGAATTGGCAGAAAAATATCCAAAATTTCCACCTTTGTCATTTAAAAAGATATTTAACATGCATAAATTGACTCGTGTCTCTTGATAATAGAGAAATTTTGTTTTCGTCTTGTGCTCTTTAAAGGCCTTAGCTCTTTTCCTGTAGTTGATTATAATGGGACGGCTTTCTCGTGCGCTCTTGACTTTTACGATACGTGGAGAAAAAAACCTACACCTTAGTGTGGGCCCCAACACCGACACCAGATGTGAGCCCACCAGAGGGTTTAGAAGCGAGATAGCACTGGAGCCGAGCCCGGAATCGTCTCGGTGTAAAGAGGCGGATTGCATAATTTGCATCACATCCGACCGAAGAAGAAGAGGTCGTGATTGGTCCGCGCTACAAGTCAAGGAAAGAAACGGAGTAGATGGGAGAGGTCGGCGCCTTGTCTGTCTGAACCCTCAACCCGCTTCACGGATTCGCCGCCACCAACGTTCGAATCCGCTGTTCTTCAATCCTCCCTCCGTTGATTCAGGTGCGTGTATCATCGGTTGTGGTCTTCTAGGGTTTTCCGCATTCTGTTTTCCCCCTTTTTTTGTTTAATTAATTATTGAAGCTGAGGGCATTCAAACGGATGTTCTTGATGTTGATCTCGTGCTATTTTCCGTTTTATGCATAGATCGTCGGTTTATTGTAGAGCAGGAGGGATGTACTGATGGGTTGGTTTGTTGGTCGTTCGCTGTTTGAAATATAGAACTCCTGCTCTGGGTGAAAGTTAGGGTTCGTGATGGATTTGGTGTCTAGTTGCAATGGCCGATTCCGCCACCCCCTGTTTATTTTGAGTGGCCGAAGTTGTTACTTTTCGTGCTGATCGTGTATTGCTGTTGTGATAAACTTTTGTTGTATTGAGAAGCTTTTGTGGAAGGACATAGTTCGACATTATCAGTTATTATTTGCTAATGTTGCTTCTCTCAACAGAGAAAGGGTTTGTTAAGAAGACGGGGGTAAATTAATGTTAGAATGAAGACAAGATGGCTTGATTTGGACGCATTTGACTGATGTCTATGTACGTAGTAGTTGTGGTACGGAATAACTGCGCCTGTTTAATGTGATTGAGGAATGCAGCTACATAACAGCTTTATGCAGCATCTGATTAGTCTTTGGGGTACACAATCCGACAGTCAAATATCTTGTAGTGGGTGCAAAAGGTGTATATATATATATATATATATAGATGAAAGTATTAGGAAATTCTAAAATCAGGCGCAACTTAGGAAAGTGAAATTGGAATTGGGACCAACTTAGAAAAATAAAATTGGTACAGGGGCCCATTAGGCCTGTAACTTCAATTATTGTCCCCTATTCTATGCAACCCAACCCTTCCATCTCTCTCTCTCTCTCTCTCTCTCTCTCTTCCTTTCATTGAGGACTGCAGCTACCTTTGCCAGTGCCTGACGCCGATCACCAGTAGAGATCGTCAGAACGTTAGTGTTATTATTTTATGTTTTTTTTTTGTAGTTTTAATTTTTGTTGTGAACTTCCATCTCAATCAACATCTTATTTATATTGTTCTGTGATTTTGTTACTCATAATCATCATACACGTGGGTTTCATTTGGGAATAGTGCAACTGGTCCGGATTTGAGTTTAGATTTGATAAATCCTGTTTGTTTACGTGTTTTTATTTTTAACTTTTTTATTTGCTGTGGATTCCTTTCGACTGGAATGTTCTGCTGCAAATTTTGTTGCTAATCATCATAGATGAGTTTGATTCGGGGTTTTACGGGTCATCTCATTCATTTATGCTGTAAATCGTTTTTAATGTTTTCGATCTACAAGGTGGATGATACCCTTCACCCTGAAACAATTTTATAAGTCATAGCAAGTTTGTAACTAAATTTTATTTACAGTTACCAGCTGGTGATGGAGGTACTCTTTTTTCCTAGATCGTGATTCTCTCTATCCCGGACGGAATGTTAAAGATTATTTTTAAAATAAATAGATAAATGAATGGGTGAAATTGCATGAAAAAGTAAAATGGGTGGATGAGATTGGAATGGGCTGTCCAATTCCTACCACAATTGGAGTGGATCAATAACTCTCTATTCTATTTTACGGCCATTTAGTTGTCTGTACATAGAAACACTAATATAGATATGTGTGTGTGTGTGTGTGTGTGTGTAAATGTTGCAACTTGTTCCATATTGCATGACTGCTACTATAACTACTCCATAAATGCTTGTTTCTTGAAAATTTTGTCAAAGTCTGATGCATAGCATGAAATGCTCTGAGTATTTAAATTCAAATACTGTGAATCACTTGGGTTTGCAGCTTGAATATCCATGGAGTGAGGGATGAGGAAAAGAGGTTGACGGCATAAAAATGGAAGCAGTTGCAGAGGGATTGTGGGGACTAGCAGACATGCATGAGCACAAGGGTGAGACTGGGAAAGCTGTCAAGTGCCTTGAAGCCATGTGTCAGAGCCATTTTACTTTCTTGCCCATTGTTGAAATCAAGACCCGCCTTCGTGTTGCCACCCTTTTGTTGAAGCATTCCCACAATGTCAATCATGCAAAGTCCCACCTCGAACGTTCTGTCAGCATCTCCCTGCCTTCATTCTCCCTTTATAAATATTGAAATCTTTCTTTTGCTATAAACACATCATGATTTGTTAGTTTATTTAAGCCACTTAATTGCTTTTTCTAACAAAATTTGTGCTTATGACAGCAGCTACTTTTGAATTCAATTCCGTCAAGCTACGAATTGAAATGCAGAGCGTACAGTTTGTTGAGCCAGTGTTACCATCTTGTAGGAGCTATTCCTCAACAGAAGCAGATGTTGTACAAGGGTTTAGAGCTCACAAAATCTTCTGGAGATGGGTATGAACTTTTTTGCTGGTGGTGGTTTATTTTTTCCTTAAACCTTAGTTTTTTTGAATGTTATACAGGCCTACATGCCCCTTAAGCCTGCTAGGAAACTATTTCTTTTATATGGATCAGAATGCATGGCAATTAGGAGAATGCATGTTCAGGGGATGAGCATAGCTAAAATGGGATGTGAAATTTATAAGAGTTTATTGTTTAAGATAATTTAGACGTGTATAATGGAGATAACTGTGTGCAGAAGTCAAGGAAAAGTAATTTGAATGAGCTAAAGGATGCCCCAAAATCTATTAGGAGATCTAAATTCATTTGTAAAAAGGGGTCCATGTGTCCAGTGAGAGTAGTTGGGATGATTGAAACTTGTTCATCTAAAGTGTGAGTGCATTTTTTAAAGAAAGGAAGGCCGTTCAATAACTATATCTAAGACATGTTGTCAATGAGATTTGGCCTAGAGGTATCTCCTTGTCTTATAAGCACAAAAGCTGGTGGGAAGAAGTTGAAAGGCGTGTGTGTTTAAAACTGTCGAGTGCATGTGTATTTACCAATCAAAAAATGAAAGGCATGTCTGGTGGAAAAATTTAACTTTATTTGGAGTCCCTATTGATGCTTGTGATATGCTTATAATTTAGTAATAGTGGACATGTCCAGTTTGAAATCATCATTAACTAAATTTTAAAAGGGACTCTGTCGAACATGAGGGCTTTAGTATAAGTAATGCTGAAGTCACTGCAGATAAAATTTAGACATTTCAAGTTTGATGATAAACGTATTTATTTAGATCTTTGCGGTGCATTGATTTGGTCCATTTAACATTAACTGTTATACAAATTTTTTAACTATGGTTTATGACTATTTGGCTTGGTGATTGTCATGAATTCCCTTATTAGACTCAACGAAATAGAAATTAGCAAAGAAAACAAAAACATAAAACACACAGAACTACATGGTTTGGCATAACAACAAAGCACATATGTGAATATGAGGATACAAAAATGAGACAGTGACATGTTGACGCATGAATTCTTGAAAATCTAGGATCATTTCCTTGGTCTATCAGTCTGTATCCAAGTCATATCTGTGTTTGGTATCTGTCCAATACGCTGATCCTGGGGTTTAAGTATTTGTGCCTCTGAGGGCATAATCTTACAAGCATGACCTATGAAGCATGGATGTGGGTGTGAGGATTTGAGTGCGCAGTTATGTAATATTTCAAATTGCTAGGGTTTCTTTCCCATTTTAGCCTCAAAGGTTTGCTTGTAAGCATCCTTATCTGAGACTTCCCTTTGCTTCCTCTAAGAAACCAAGGCTTCAGTATAGATCAAAGCAAAATCTGTTTGCTTACGCTTCGTGATTGTGTCACTCATTGATCATTACAAATAACAATTTTTGTTTGATAAGCTTTTGTATACTTGCTTGGAATGAGTATATAAATGAGTTGTATTTATGCTTGCTGTATTGAGATTTTAAAGGACTAGGTTGTCCAAATTTTGTTAAGTTTGTGGTTTATAAACCCCCACTACGTGGTACCTGACTTGCACTAACCCCACTTTGATCCACAAGGGTCTGATTCTTGGAGCCACCCATCTTTGATTTATCTAGTTCAAGTAGCTAGTGGATGAGGCTGCTTGGACCTTAAGGTAGCTGCTTTATAGGGGCTGTTTTTATAAGGGGTACTAATTTGCACCATTCAAATGTCTAAACTTGATTTTCTAAGAAATTTCAGAAATTGTTTGTCTATATTCTTGGATTTGTTTCATCTCATTTTGGCTTTTATGTGAAATTTTAAAACTTTGCACGTCTTATAATTTTTGTAGGAAGTTACTTCTTGCACTTAACTGCCCTGAAGTATCAATTTCTGCAACAATTTGAAAGGAAGTAGGTTATTAATTTTGTGGTTCAAGTCTGCTTAGAAATTGTTAAGAGGATTATTTTCATGATTTTGGACAATTGTGGTTACTTACCACTCTACCGTTTACTCTTTAAAGGGCAGCAATGATGCTATGGTCTTGCAACTTCAATTCTCAACTTGCAAATGCTTTGGTAGTTGAAGGAGATTATCTGAGGTCAATTAATTCCTTACAACGGGGTTTTGAGTGCGCAACTGAACTATGTAATCCAGAGCTGCAGGTTGGTGTAAACAACAAGGAACTTTCCTTCACATTTTTTTTTAAAATTTATTACTACAGAGTCTACAGATGAACCTTGAAAGTTTTGGCCTACAACATTTCCTTCACCAGTGCACTTATTAGGGATGGAGATGACATTAATATTGGTCAAAACCCATCCAGGGTATATTTGGATGGTATTGGTACTTTCATTTTGCAAGGAATAGATGGAAAGGTGTTTGCATTTTTTTCGTGCTCTACGTGGGTTTTGGGTTTTGCATTCTGTCCTAACATTAGATGCAGTGCATTAAAGATGTGATTTATTTGTTGAATTGATTCCATTTGGCAGGCCTTCTATATCACACATTTTTCTGATCTAAGTCATTGTTGTTTAACTTGTGGTGGATGATCAGAACTTTTTTGCAACTTCTATGTTGCATGTGCATCTTATGCAATGGGATGATGTAGATTTGGTTGAGAAAGCTGTCATCAAGTGCGATGAGACATGGGAGTCCATATTACCTGATAAAGTAAGCACAGAACTTCATGAAGCTATATGGTATTTCAAGTTTCTTATATGTGACTGCAGAAACAAATCCATAAAATAAAACGTGTAGAGCTCTTTGGATTTATTATTTAGCTGGACTAGAATTTCCCATAATTGCATAGGGTGATGTTTAATTGTAGTATTCCAATCGTGTGTAGTATAGCAATCATGTGGTGACCACGCTAGCAGCCTTCAGTTAATAGGGAGAGCAAGATAATCCAAGGTTAACAAAATAAGCCAAGGTCCTTGGTGAAGCATACATGAAGAAGACCATGGGTCAAAGATCCTTTTTGATGTGTAAGTCAATAACTCTAAGTAGACATGGCAAGACATGGCTTGCAATAACTCGAAATCTGATTGCAAATCCTAGCAAAAATAGAAAATAAAAAAAATGTTGCAAGTAATATGAAAACATGGAAGCCTGCAATTAGAGTAACAGCTGGCTGATGTGTTATTTTGATACAAAAGTGATGCAAGCAAATTAGAACAAAAACCAACAGGTAAGACCCTTATCCTGCCATTGCCCTGGGCAGCCCTAGCTTTCGATGAGGTACACTTGGCAAAATCCTAAGCACAACCATGGGTACTTGCTAAAAACAACAAACCCCTTATGCAATAGGTCAACTCATTTCAACTTGATTCATAGGTAAATGGTTATGGCTTTTTTCTCTTGAGGTTACCTCTCTGTGGAAAGGTGATTGTGAATAAATTCACTTGCAGGTTAGTAATTCATGAATACCTGTGGAAATTTGTATACAAGGTCTCTTGTATGGTTTTTCATTTGGTTAGCTTTTGGGTGGGGGATGAGACTAGGAGTTATTTGGGGAAGATGTGTAGAGGGGTGTATTTCTGAGTGGCAGACCTGATATGACTTCTAGTTCTGGTTCAAAACTTTTAGGACAGGACTTAGTTTCTGTTGTTTAACTGCCTTCAATCTCTTCCTTAAATGCCTCTTATCTCTCCTAAATGTCTGTGCCCATGGTTGATTCGCTAAAGATGATCATGATGAAGTTAGCTTTTCCTTTTGACGGTTGACTAAATATTTATTGACTTTGGTTGGAAGGTAGAATTGTTATTGTTATTATACTCGACAGACATTAGCATGGCACAACTCAGCTTGTGAGGTTCCTCGCTGAGTTGTGTGCCTTTAATGGAGCTTTAGTTGGTTGAAACACACTGCGCACCTTACATTACATTATTATGTTGTTACCTTATTTTATAGAATAACCACAACTGAGGATATAGCATGGGGATAACCACGAGGGCCACTATCATGGTCATTGTTTTGGAAGTCAGGTTCCTTTTAACAATCTTGTGTGGCATTCGGGCCGATGGGAAGTGGGGATTTCCCTTTCCTGCCCCCTATCCCTGTCAGCATGGAGTGAAATTTGTCTCCTTTTCCACTAACTTTATGGTGAGTAGTGTTAGATATTGATATCTTCAGTTGGATATTGTCAGAACTGTTGCTTATGTTATTTTCACTTGTGTTTTTGAGTTTTCTCTATATTTGCACAATTGCTCATTTGATTTGTTTTATCGGTTTCCTTTTGTGTATGTGTTCATTTTTTACCATGGGATGCCATTTGATACTAGTTCTTGGTTCTTTTCTGTATGATCGATGATCCTCCTTTCTCCTATAAAGAGACAACAATCTCTGGGTTTACTCTTCTACTCTGAGCTGCTTCAAGTATTCTACTTTCTCCGGATTTGTGACTACAAAAATGCTGCTCAACATGTTGATAAACTGGATGCTGTTATGAAGGCAGACTTGCAACAAGCGCGGCATACAAAAGAGTTGACAATGGAACTCAATGCTGTAAATCAAAGTCTTTCTCGGCGTGACCTCCAGAACATGGATAGGTCAGCACTCTCTGAAAAACAAGCTCAGCTTCAAAAGCAGCTGCAAAATCTGACCAGGAGTCAGACCTGGGGAGATAAAATTGAGCTTGCACCACCTCCCATTGATGGGGAGTGGCTACCGAGGAGTGCTGTGTATGCAATGGTTGATCTTATGGTTGTTATAGTTGGACGTCCGAAGGGAAATTTTAAGGAGTGCGGAAAGCGAATTCAATCTGGACTACATACAATCCAAGGTTGGTTTTTTATGTGCATATTCTTCCTGTGCTGTTTATCCTCTCTCTTTCTCACTCTTTTTTGTTATACACACACACACATATACACCAAAAAGAAGACTTCATTTATAAAAGGATAAAAATTACAAAAAGTGCAGCAGTGCATGGCCTAGAAGGGAAACAAACAAACGAAAAAAGAAAAGATTGTAAACTGAGATTTCCCCCATAGAATGGCAAGCTCATTCTATCAGCTAAACAGGCCTCATGACAAGGCATAGGGAGAGATCCAAGAGAGTAGTAGGTAACACAGCCTCTGTGCCCATAAGCTTCTGTAGCTAGATGGTCAGCAGGACCATTTGCTTCTCTAAAGACATGGGAAATAATAACATTCTGTGGAAGGAGAGCCTGAATTTCCCTAACAATATATACAATAGACAAGGGATGTCATCATGAATGTTGATGTTTCGGAAAAGCCATATTTCCCAGTTTGCACAAGGGATCAACATAGCCTTGAGGAAGGCCTCTTGGGATCTAAGATGGGCTTGCTGGGACACTCTTGAATGAAGACACTTAAGGATGCCATTGTCGCTTGAAGACCAAAAATAGGAGCAAAAGGTGAATAGACCTTCAAAGCCACATCACTGTACCAAAAAAGGTGTGATATGGTCTCAATATCAGGAGAGTTGCAAAATCAGCATTTTGACAGCATATGGAAACCCGAACTAGTAATCACTGAATCAACTGGGATAGCTTTATGCAAAAGATTTCCACATGAAAGCTGCAATTTTTGTGTGAGGGCGCTTGTTCCAAATGAGGGAGGTCCTTCGCAAATTTCCCCTATGATTACAATGCATGTCCCAATATCGGCGAGTGGTGAACTTGCCGGAAGTGCTTGCTGCCCATATAAGTTTCTCCTTCTTTATGCTCCAAGGCTCATCAAGTCGAGGGGATATATAGAATGGAGGAATTGTCATGTCAATTTGAATGGTGATCACCAAATGGAAGGCACTATTTATATGGCAACCATTTTATCATTAGGACATTCCAGCAGAATTTGAGCATTTACTAGAGTAGAAAATCACCATAGCCTTACAGCAAAAATGGTTGTCAGAGCTTTTAGGTTTTGATTACTACAATACAAGAAAGGGGCTGAAAATAAGGTAGCATTTGCACTCTCTTAGGAGAGAGGTGGAGCAAGGAGATTGCAAGGCAATCACGGGAACCATCTCTATTTGGGTTAAAGAGATCTAAAAGAGTTATCGGCAAGATGAAGTAGCTCAAAAGGTCATTGCTGCCCCTATTGATTGAGCCAACATCCTATCTGAGTTATACTTACCAAAGTGGAGTGCTTAGGCACAATTGGAGGCTGCTTGTAGGAAATCAGCAAGGACTCAGAGGGAAGATAATTAAAGCCCTTCATGATTCAGCCACTGGGGACATTCAAGGATGCAATGTTCTTATCAACGAGCTAAGGCTCTGTTCTTCTAGTCAGGCATGAATAGGCAAATCTAACGTCATGTGCTTGAATATGGAGTATGCCAACAACACAAAGATAAGACGGTGCCTTACCCCAGGTTTACTACAACCCTTGGCCATAACCAAAATACTAAGACACGGGCAACTTGAAGAGTTCTGTTATAGTTTCTGCAGGCAGATTGAAGAGTTCTGTTGTAGTTTCTTTAAGGGTTTAAAAAACACTACAACAGCAGTAAGTTTATCAAAAATATAAAGCTGAGCATTCTGAACAATATGATTTTTGGTGTTAAGAAAGTATAAGAACTCTGTATGGAACCACTTTTTTCAGTTTTTTTTTCTTTTTTTCCTTATTGTGTGTGTCAAACATAACTTTGGGGTGAATTTAATTTGGAGTGCGTTGTTTTATTTCCCATCACATTCATAAGCCTGTGTACATGTTGGAAAATGACAGAAATCCTTATAAATTCCATGCTCAGCTTAGGCCTAGTAAATTAAAATACTAAATAAACTCCTTTTCCTCCATCAGACTCCCGTGGTTAGAGAAAGCTCTACCACGAGTTCTGAAGTGTTGACGGTTGAGTACCATCCAGCTTGGATCTTGGACCTGTCAAGAGATAAACTTGCCCTACTGAGTTAAGTAGATTGTCACAGGAAAGGATGTCACTATCATCTTCAAATTTAGTTGGGATAAGAAATTCATCTGGTTGGACAGTTCATATAGCTATCAATTCCTCAAATTTTTTGTTGAACTTTAGAATTTGGTTCCATGACCACTTTGAGTCCTAAACTGCATCCTCGACTTTTGTAGAGGTATGCCCTAGCACTTTTGCGACTGTAAAGTCGGGACGGAATAATCTAATAAGGGACCCTGATGAAAGAAAGACACCTGCACACGATCAAAAGCCATGAAGGCTAAGAGCTGATGTTCAGGTTGTGGAAATGGTCTTGTCACAGCAAGGAGAAGTCTGTGCACAATAAACAACCTTTCCCCAAATTTTGCAAAGCAGCAGCCTTGTGGAAACAAATTTGTTTGGGATTTGGAAATGGAAAAGAAGAGATTTTTTTCGAAGAGAAGCCTCTGCCTTAGTTCTTTTCATGCATCGTGTTGATTATACGTGCAAGGATTTTCAAATGGAGGAGGTTTTGTTTTCTGTTTTGGCTTCTTTTTTGTGATAAGTAAAGAAGGAAGAGAAAGGAAGAGAGAAGAATAGGGGAGGAGAGAGAGGGAGAGAGAGACAAAAAAATGTAAAGAGTAAGAGGGAGAATTGAGAAAAATTCTGAATTGTCAATGTCAAAGTGTGATTTATTCTGTTACTTGTGATCCCTACATATTACTGAACAGACCTAAACTTATTTGGAAACTAAATAATAGTAGTAATTGATAAGTTCCTAAAAGAAGATATTGACAAGAATAGAAGATACTATAAAGACCTACTAAATACAAACAATAAGAATATCCTCAATAATTTCCAAATTTTGGTGCCACACTTTGATATGCTTTCTCCATCACTTTGGTTAGGGCACATCCAAAAGGGTTCCCTAAATGCCTGTCCGAAGAGATTGGTTGACATTGTTTGAATAGCTGGCAATTTTCCTCTCTTTTAGGACTTGTCCTCTTTGCTGTTTCCTCTACTTCAGTCTTGTTAAAACTTCTTGATCTATTAACGAAAAGAAAATGGTGGTGGTGATGGCTTGTTTCCTATGACGGGTGCTTCCAGTTGTTTTGAGTGGAAATTTAAGTAGAAAGAGTTTGGTCAACACACCATCAAAGTCTTTATTTGACAGCTTTGATATATTCCAATTCTTGCTTGAACCTGTTAAGATTCCCCCTTAATGATTTTTTTCCCATGACATTTCTAGTATGGATATAGTTGGATGCGGATGATATTAGGACACTTATGAAGAGAAGCTCGATGAAGTATCTAATGCATTGAAAATTTGACATTGATAGCAATATTGGGGGACTGAAGAAGCAGTGACAAGACTCATTAAGAGTATTTATTCTAGTGTTCGGAGCTTTCTCTGTGGAATTGAGTTTTCTGATCCAAAGACATAACTTAGGTATAAGATTGTATTTCTTTTTTATTATTTTAGATTTCGATATTCTTTGTTTGGCAACATGAACTGTCTTTCTTGGGATAAAAGAAGAAATTTATCAGCAGATAAAATCAGGAAAATGTAAAGTACACATGAGGAAAAAAAAAGCAAAACAGAAAAAGTTGAATATGCTCAAAGCAACAAAGCATTCCATCCCTATGTAGATGCAAGAGAAGCAGCGGTAATAGCATGCTCATAGTATATTCCCATGAGAATGCAAGAAACACTACCTTCTCCCAGAACTGCTCGCAGACAAGGGATGGAACAAACACCCGATTATTCCAATCACACCACCCAAGGAATTGTAAAAATAGCAGGCATCTAAGATGCTTTGCTTTTCTCTGCCAGGCAAGTCCAACAAAAATATCCCAAGGAAATCAGCAGCCAAACGTTGGCACACCTAACTCTTACCACTGAGAGTACCATTAATTCCGAACTGTAGCAGTGAAGGAACAACTGTAGGTTGCTTTCACCATTTGAGGAGCACATCACAGAGCTGTGGGGAGGAATGCACTAAATGTGGTTACTGCTGTTGACTCAATTAAGTGTAACAAGCGAGGCTAGTGCCTTCATTTTTGATGGTGCTTCAGACATCTGAATGCAATTATACAAGGGAAAAGGATGAGAAGATTTACAAAGGAAGAAGGCCAAATCCTTGGCACACAGCCTCATATCCTCCCCCAAAGGGTGGAGCAAACCTATACTATTGAGCAAGGAAGCCAATTCCACAACCTCCAAGCCATTGAAGCTTATGAAGAAGCGAAAATTCCTCTAGAGTTGCGTTAGCAAATGCCTTATAGACATCTTGTTGATGAACTTGGAGGATTCTTTCTGATGTTGGGCTATTTACATCGTCAATGAAAGTAACATCCATAATTTTTAAATATTGGTTTTTTGTTTTTACATGCAGATGAACTAGCAAAGCTTGGGATCACTGATGGTGTCAGAGGTTAGCATTCGTGCTCTGCTTTTTGTTTCTTAGAATCAGCGAACAGAAGTTGATTCCATCCTTCAGTCATTGTTTAAAACCAATAACTGTACTACAGAATGCTATAAATCTGTCTGGCGGTTGTGTGTCAATACAGGGTCTTAATGTGATTTTATGATGTAGATGCTGACAAGCTTTCTGATTCTTCTTTTAAGCAGAAATGGAATTGCAACACTCTGCCATTTGGGTGGCTGGAGTGTACTTAATGCTCTTAATGCAGTTCCTTGAGAACAAAGTTGCTGTGGATCTCACGCGGTCGGAATTTGTTGAAGCTCAAGAGGTAGCTAGCATGCCTGCACTTTATTATTCTTGTATTTAACCATGTTCCATGAAATCGTTTGACATTAACCCTTTATCAATCTAATAGGTGCTTCGAATTTAGTTCTCCAGGGGGTTAGTTGAGCATTAGGGTTTGGGCTTGGGGTGGGTCATGCCAGGTTCTAGCCTCACTGCCCTTGCCTTGTAGTATCCTGCATTTTTCCCACGGGTTGGGAGATGGACCGCTCCTGTTTTGTTTGGGTATTAGTTGGATCTTTTGTCGATTGGGGCCCCAGTTTCCCAAAATAGGTGCTTTGAGTTAATTTGTGCTTCGGACTCAATAATTGAGTTGTAGATAGCTTGTACCTCAATTGCAGATTGATTTAGCTTGTTTTTTTAGGAGAAAGTTGACGTGATATCCACATGTTGCCACACACCTTATGCATATAGCATGTATCCAATTTTCGTACCTATAAACTGTCATAAAGTGTGTACACTAAATGATTTGACAGTTTGCTTACTATTTTTAATTCATTATGTGATTCATTAAAACTAGGTTTAGACATTTTAACATGATCATTGAGACGTTTACAAAAACATTGTGAGTCTGATCTTTTGATAGATACTAAATTTTGGGCATTACCTCTCACCATATGTTCTGTCTTGATGTGTCAATAAGAAATAATCGAGGCAGAAAAGGTTGTTCTCTCTCTGTGCATGTGTAGGGGTGTTTGATGATGCCATGTGAGTTTCACTTGCCCTTACAGGATTCTTTTTTAATTGTAGGAGGTTCATCTCTTGTCGTCATCTAATATTAAATTTTATAAAGTTAAATGTAAACTTATTTCTATATTCATAAGCTACTTTAATTTTTCTTGGGGTAAGGTATCGTCTTTGTTCAAGTTACAAGATAGGTTGGCATGCAGATGTTGGAACTGGAAAAGTTGTCCTTCATACAAAATCCCATGCTTTGTTATTTTGTGATCAATCTCATTATGCCAGTAAATGTAATAGTATTTAATTTTCTTATATAGGTAGCAAGATTTGCAAATGTTTTCACTATATCTGCTTCTGTTTTGATGTACTTCGTGTAGAGCTGGTGAATTGACTTACTGTCCTTTACTGTTTAACTAAGAAACAACAAACAAAAACATAAAATAAGCCTTAATGTCAAGAGTTTGGCGTTTGCCCCTCATAACAAGAACAAACTAAGCCTTAAGAAATTGGGGTCTACCTCCCTATATCGCATGTTCTCTCTTACAAATTGCACCAACTCTACAATGGTCTTCCTTAAATTTTCCAATCTCTCCCAGATTGCTAACCTCAATCCAATGTGCATGCTCATTGGCACATGTCCAATGATTAGGAATTTTTCAGTTTTTTATATGTTTGTTATGTCTTTGTTGTCTATTTTCGAAGCTTGTTTTGGATTCATATACTATTATGGAATAAATGGAATAATTAGAGTGAGTTATGGATTAAGAATTATTCGACTTCAAATTTCCACGATTGCCAACTCAGGTGACTATTCTCTCAAATTGTCCTCAATGGAAGCGAGCTACCCTGAAATCTAATGTTGTCCTACATTGGAGGTAGCAAAACAAGTATGTTAAGGCTCCACCTTAAAACCAATTGCCAATGGGGAGAGTGACCCAACAGATTCTTCAACCCCTAGAGTAACAGGTCCTAAGCCGATGTGGGATTCTCAAAAATGCCCCTCATGTGCAACCACAACTTGGGCTGATACGTGCACAGCACAAATGGGGGCAAACACAAATGGGTCAGTCTTTGGCCGAACATAAACGTCATTGATATTATGTTAAGGTTCCACCTCAAAACCAATTGACAATGAGGGGAGTAGGATAATAGATACTTTAAGCCCCAGAATAACAAATCCCAAATCGATATGGGATTCTCAAGGATATCAGAGAACACGGGAACAAATGCTTTCCACTAGAATGAGTTCAATTGCTTTCCACTCCATTTTCAATACGAATAACACCAGTTCTGCATGTGGACCAAACAAACCAGGGAACAACACAAACAGAGAGGCTAGGCCCAAACATGCTCTAATAAAAATACATGGAAGCCTACACGTTGATTCGAGGGAAGGTGGACAACGCTAACGGAATCTCATAGCTAAGGGAAGTTATCCCAGGTCAGTTTGGGAGTTGTCTCTGATCTGCTTCCGATATGGTAACTGATCGGCTCAAACCTTTATCCACTGCTATCAATTGGCCTATTCTTAGAATCTGAAATTGAATCTTCTAGGTGGATTCATCTTATACCTACATAGAGAAATCTTTCTACTATCCTCTCCTTTTTTCCCTTCTTTCATTTGAAAGAGCTTTTGGTATAAACTGTTTTTATTCATATAAAATAAAGCAAAAATTTTAAAAATGGTATGCTCTGTATGTCTACAGGCCTTAGTGCAGATGAGAAACTGGTACATTCGCTTTCCAACAATTTTACAGGCTTGTGGATGCATTATTGAGATGCTCAGAGGGCAGTATGCTCACTCTGTTGGTTGTTTTAGTGAAGCAGCTTTTCATTATATTGAAGCAGCAAAGGTGTGTACTTTTTTTGTTTACTATTTTGAAACTATTCTATGTAAGGTAGTCATAGAAATGAGACACCTCTTCTCATTGTATCTCAGAAATTCTTTAAACTGATCCTTCATACTTAACTGACAAGAAAACAAAGGCAGCAATGTAATTGAGTTTATGCGTATATATATATATATATGTATATATATGTATATATATGTTTATATATGTATATATATATATATATATGTATATATATGTTTATATATGTATATATATATATATATGTATATATATGTTTATATATGTTTATATATGTATATATATATATATATGTATATCTATATATATATATATGTTTATATATGTATGTATTTAACCTTTTGTAATTAACAGGTAATTACATAATCTTCCATACTGTGTGCATACTAGTCACGAGTGGCATTATCAGCTGGTTCAAACTGGTTTTATGGAGAAACCTGTGCATAAGAAGTCAAAGGTTCCACCTATGTGTGTTAGTGGCATTAGCAGGGGTGGAGGGACCTACTGGTTCAGTGCAGCCAAATAACCAAACCAAATTAGCAAGTTTTAAGTTGATTTAGCCTGGTCATGATGTAGAGAATACTAAGCTAGATTGGGGCCTTGTTGATAATAAAGGTCGATGAGAAATCAAAAAAGAAAAAGGAGAATGTCTGCAGTGGTTATTTTTTGTGTTATTTTCTAAGATGTAGTTTTGTTTCCTTTTGCAACTTGTTGGATAAATGTGTCTCTTTATTCTAAATTAAATTATATATAATCAGTTCACGGAGAGCAAATCAATGAAAGGTATGTGCCATGTCTATGCTGCTGTCTCTTACACCTGCATCGGTGATGCTGAATCATATTCACAGGTTAATTTCGCTCCTGGAAATAAAATTTTAATTTTATTGCTAGTCACTAAAATTTTATTTGACATGATTTAGCTTAGTAAGGTTTTATTAAAATTTTATTGCAGGCACTTGATTTAGTTGGACCTGTTTTCAGAATGATGGACTCATTTGTCGGAGTGCGAGAAAAAACATGTGTTCTATTTGCTTATGGTCTCTTGTTGATGAAGCAACACAATTTACAGGAAGCACGGTAGACCTCAATCAGATTGGCTCTCTTTGTTTATTTATTATTTTTTTCATTTTATTTGTTCCATTTATTATATGAAAGGAGGGAAATGAAGGCCATGTCTATATTATTTAATATTTTATAGAAGCGTTGAACAGTAGTATGGAGAGTAGTGCAACAAGGATATGTGCTGGCTATTAAAAATGAGAAATCCTAGCAGGTAACAGGGGACCAACCTAAAACATTTAACATAGTTGATTAAACTAAGTGGCTATGTGCGTCCAGTAGCTCTCTGGACCCATCTGGTAGACTAGCACAGTCTACTAGATCTGCTTGACCAGTCTAATTGATGACTAGACTATGTCTAGCACCAATATTGTACTAAATTCTAACACATAGCATTTAAACAGAGTCTATCATGGCGTTGCTATAAGTTTCTTATTTTAACCCCCCCCCCCAAAAAAAAAAAAAAAACCCCCGCGTTAAAAGTGGACGTCCATTAGCTGGCAAAAGTTCTGCCAGCGACCACACCCGTGCTTAGGGAGACAGTTATGCTGGTAAAAGGCAAGGGAATATGTAGGGTTTTTACGGCTTTTATTCTTGTCAACTTACTAGCAGTGTGTTCCCTAACACAAACAACACCCCCCCCCCCCCCCCCCCCCACCAAATTCTTTTTTGATGTAGAATTCGACTGGCCACTGGCTTGCAGATCACACATAATCATTTAGGAAATCTTCAACTTGTTTCACAATACTTAACAATACTTGGGAGTTTGGCCCTTGCTCTTCACGACACTGTGCAAGCTAGAGAAATCCTGAGATCCTCCCTTACACTGGCAAAGAAACTCTACGATGTCCCAACTCAAGTCTGGGTTCTATCAGTTTTGACAGGTACATTCGATTGCTTGCACTTTTTCTCATTACCTTTACTTTTATCATCTCACATAAAATTCCAATAGCTGTCTAAGATGGAACATGTTGATTTGGTTGAAGAACTTCTGGATTTGACATTTGCATGTGTCTAACCTAAGAAATTTCTCGAGTCAATTGTACAATGGTAAACCTTAGAGTATGTGTTTCTTTATGAGCAAGGCTGCTTTTTGCAAGCGTGACCCATGTTCTGGATTAATATGGGTTCTATGAGGTGCTCTTAACTGTTATTATGGTAACTGTTCCAAAATTTTCATTTTTTATTGATTATGGTGGTGGGGTATTTTTGAAGTTTTACATATGGCCTGTAATAGTGACTGGTGGGTTGGCTGGGTTTGTGAGGAAGGGGGCTGGCCCCTGATCTGCAGGGGAAGAGTGAAAGGCTTTTTTTTGCTGTTGTTGTTCTAAACAGCGCTGTAGCTGTATAGTGCTGTTATGTATTTAGCTTTTATATGTGGTCCTTGACTGTATTAAGTTCTGCATGATGTAATACCTCTAAAACTTTAGTTTGTCCTGTTTCTTAGCAACCTATATGTACTTAATACACTGTTTCACTCATACAGATTCCTATGACCTTTTGTGGACCAATGTATAGCATTTTCCTGATTAGGTGATCAACCCATTATTTCTCTCTTAGTACTTTTCATACAGAAAAAGGATCATTGATCTCCCCACTTTTTGAAGACCTGAACTATAACTTCGAAAGTTTCAAGTGCAAAATTTCTGTTGAATATTCAACTTGTTCTGAACTGCAATAAATTTTAATCCCAGCCATAAGAAAACCCTTATCGTCCTTTCACTAAACCAACTAATTGCTAAACTATAAACCAAGCTAATTGTAGACAGCTTTGTTCCACTTCATGCCATTTTGCAACTGACATATATTACTACTAATGGTGGGAGCTAACCGAAACTTTATCTGTACTATTAAAAAGCCAATGACCTCTTTGGTTGGCATCCTATTTGCATTCCAAAAATACCCATCAACAGTGCTGTTTATGGGGTCGAAGAATTTTTCAGTTCTATTTACATCTTGATGTTGAATTTTTTGCTCCTGCTCCCAACTGGTTAATGTCCTGAGGCTACCCTTAATAGTTTCAAACTGTTGTTACAGTTATCTTCTCCTTGCCCATCATGCTGGAAAAATTAAAGAGCATTTGATTCTTCAGGGCTGCAACTATTGCAGACAAACAACAGAAGAGTTTTCCTTCCCTGAGCAAAATTTTATCTTATTATGGATTCAGGGAAATCTTAAACTCTGTTTTGCACATTGGCTGTTTGTTTTTTTTTTCCCTCTTTTCGGGCGTAAAAATGTTAATTGCATGCTGATACTTACGATGTCAGCTTTCTAATTTTTTCAGTGTGAGCGAAACAACTCATTTCCAGAGGAAAAGATCTTCTAACTGTAGTCCTGGTTCCGGCCCCCCCCCCCCCCCCCTCCCCCCCCTCGCCAAAAAAAAGAAAAAAACTTTTTTAGACTAAATAATTTTCACTCTTTCTCTGTTTCATATTTGTTTTCCCTCTCAGTTTTATTCATGTATACTGCACCAAATTTTATAAATTCCTAACTGTGGATGAGTTCTATATTTATTTTAAATATTTTTGAACAGTAGTCAATATATGATGGCTACTATAAAGATGTAATGGTTGAAGGTGCACGAAGGGGATTGATTTTAGGAATTTTGCTGCCTGCTATGTAATTTTCAGATCGCTGAGTAGATAACTTGTACTGGAATTTCTTTTCAGCGATCCTTTGAACCTATGCCTATAGGATATGCAATGTAATTTTTGAGGGAATGCAATGGTTCATAAAGCGACTGATGGTGCTAAGAGACAGGATGGGCAGAACATGACATCTTTGAGCCTGTTGAACACGTCCGAAATAGCTATATATTTTAATGCAGAAATCACACTAGTATTCTTAAATTTTGAAGAGGGTGCGGATGAACTCATATTATTATATACCCTGTTTGTGAATTGCATAAATGTAATGGCTTAGGAATATTAGCTTCTTGATAGTAGTTTTATAAATTCGAGTGCCTTTTGAGATGTCTTCCCATTTCTCTATCATGGGGTGCCAGCTCGCTTACATCAACAGATTTATTTGATTGACTTGTATGTTACAGCTTTGTACCAAGAACTAGGCGAGAAAGGAAATGAATTGGAGAACTCAGAATATCAGAGGAGAAAGCTGGATGATTTGCAGAAGAGACTGGCTGATGCACATTCATCTGTTCATCACATTGAACTGGTAACTGCATCTATGCTCCTCTGATGCTACAAGTTGTTTGATAAATGTTGATCACGAAGGAATATCCGCTTTTACGAGAAATAATTTCCAAAACCAAAGGAATTCTTGACAGAGCTTTCTGTTGTATATTTTTTGAGCAGGTTGAGAGGGTGAAACTTGAGGTTCACCAACTGCACGAACTCGACATTGGACGTGCAATTGCAGGGCCATCTATCAGTGTCAATTTTGACATCCCGGAGTCGATAGGCCTCTCTGCTTCATCGCGTGCTCCGTCATCGAGACTAATAGATTTTGACACTGGAAGACAAGGAAAGAGAAAACTATAGTATACCCGTCCATTGTCGACAATCACCATGCTTTGATGCATATTTGATGTGGTCAAGCGTCATTGGTATAATAGTTTAAAGACTGTTCTTTGCAATTTATACGCGGATTAGAAATGGAGATGAAAATTGACCATATCGACGTGCATTGGTGTTGACGAACTTTGACATAATGTTGGAGACTAACATTTTGATTAAAGAGGTGAAACAGGTTATATATTCCTTCTTAGTATCTAGTGTAAAATATTTTATTTCCCGAGCTAGATCGAGGCTTGCTTTATAGAATTGTTCGTTTGGTTTGCAAAATGGAATTGACTAGGTATTCCATGGAGTATAAGTAAAATGATTATGCTTATGCACTGCATGGGAGAGTAGACTAGAAATAATTATTATCAATAGTGAAGAGTGTAATAGTTATTTTGCTCATAGGTATCGAAAAGAGTTGTTTTTTGCATCTTCTATTATTCATATTATACTCTTATAGGCTACTTGTTCCATTATTCGAACGCTATGATCGGTTAATTGATTGTGTGAGCCTTGATAATCTAAGAAAACAATTATTGCATTGATTGTATGTGAGAGGTAAGTAATAACTATTCACTATGGATTAAGAAAAATTTATGAGGCACCTTTATTTTCAAGGAGCATGAGTAATGGCCGTACCATGAAGTTCATGGTATGAGCCAAACATAGCATTATAGTAATAATTTTAGTGAACAGAAGATTCAAGAGGCTTTATTATGCTAGTTGTGGAATGCAATGTAACAATATTTCTTCTACTTGCATAAATGAAATTCATTGAAATAGGGTGAAAATGAATAAACTATTTCACAGGAAGAGAATATAAAGGAATAGATTCACCAGTATCATGACTGAAAATATGCGAACAGCTATTCTCATTAGTCATAAGCTAATTGTAAAACAAATAATTATTCTCAAGGAGCATAGGTGGTTAAGGTAATCTTTGGTTGGATTATGAATTCTACAGCGAACCAAATGAAATAATAGTAATATCAAGAACCAAACAGAACATTATAGAAATAATGTTGTTGGGGGTAGAAAATTCGAAGGCTTTATTATGCTTGTGATGGGAAGCAATGCAGTGCAACAGCATCCTCCTACTTCAAGGATAAAATATATAAAGTATGATAATCGGTGAGCCTTTCTTGTTAAAATGAATTCTCATTTCTTCGTTGCTATTTATCGTACTTGAGTTCAATCTTAATCACTCATTTCATATTTTTTCAAATAAATAAATAAATAGTTCTTTATATATATATATATATCATAATATATCACATGAATGTCTGAGATTGCATTTAGAATATGTAGCATCAGGTGAAGTGGATGGTCTATTTCCTGGAAAAAAGTGAGAAGATCAAGCTCATTTTATTGGCCCAAAGTGAACCAATTGTTGAACATTAAACTTAGATTTTTCTTTTGGCGTAGAATAGAGACAAAAGTGAACCTCGAATCAAGGGAAGAAAATATTAAAATTCACTAGAGAGAAGTTGAAGATTGAACCTTCATGATCACAATGATATATGTGGGCATGCAAAAATAAGGACCAGTTAGAGAAAGAATTAGAATTCCCTAATTGCTCTTAATACAGATTTAAGAGAAAAACACATTTTCAAAAAGAAAACGACACAAACCGCAAGAATAAGGATAAAAAAGAGAAAAGGAAGCCAAAGCCAAATTGTCAACTTGATATGAAATTCGCATAGGGACCGCTGGGCACGCTTTTTTGAGTATTTGGTACATAATAAACTTCTAAAGATCATCTCGAGCTACCCCGAAAGCCGCTATCATAGCTCAAATTCTTATAGGAAAGCAAAAGCAAAGTGCGTATATGAATGTAAGAAATTTTTTCTCAAAATTGAACACATAACCAACCACACTTCTACACGATTTTGAGATCTATAGCCCCTTTAAATTTTGTTGTCTATCCAAAAGCACACCTCTATTAGTTTTTAATGAATGAATCTCTTGCATTGACCATTAATCCAAGTCGGGGAACTCCGATGCTGCTGTGTGATTGTAATGATGAATCACTATCCATCCAGTAGTGCAATCCTATTCTCAGAACGCTATATAAAGATCACCGCCAGCATGCCTAGGGTGCTCGAATTACAAGGGAAACACATTTTTTTTATTGGACTAATCAGCAAAAAGTAAATGTATTTATCCAGTTAGATACCGTTACCTCTACTTTATCTCACTTTTTTAAATCAATATAAGTGCAAATACCATTGCTTGGGTACTAAGGGAGTTCCCACCCAAAAGCAAGAAGTTAAGACGACATTACGTCAAGAAGGTTCATACAATTTCTTACATTCTCATCTTTACAAGTAGTGACCCACTCTCTCAAGTTATAAATCTGTTTATCTTTTAATTGTCTCAGACAGCATTCCAAGCCTTTGAAAACTCGGCTATTTCTTTCTTTCAAGATGATACATAAAATGTTGCATGGAATCATTTGTAGAATTTTCTTGCTTTATATTTTTGCTTCTTTTATGTTATGACATGCCATCAGGTCTTCGCAAATGTCAACCGAACCCACGTCATGCCGATAATTGCCCTTAAAATAGATCAGGCAGGCAAGCCAACATTAACCCAAATATCTAGTAAACGAGCTTCTCAAAATTTTTAGAAGGTTACATTCAATCCAACTCCTACAGCTTCAAAGGCCAGGGTGATTCACGAACCTTGCGATCCCAACCCTAAGTCCAAGCTTGCTAAAAAGAAGGGTGTTATCAGATAGCGCCATAGAACCTTTAATGAAAAAGGGAAGGCCCCACTATTACATGTTTCACCCTCTAGTTCTTTCGACTCCGATTTTTCTACCTTGTTGTCATCCATGTTGTTTTTACTTGAAGCCCCAACTCCATAGGCATGAACTTCTTCAGCTGGTGATAAAGATCCCTTGGAAAAGAATCTCTTTGGCTCGTACATGCTCTTTGAACTTGAGGAAGGTGAATTGACAACGGGATAGCCCCTCTTATGCTGTTGAGTGCTCACCTCCTCAGCATTAAATTACCCTATTAGGAGGAGGTGCATCGCTGCTACATTGCCAGGCCTTTGGTTGGGTCCTTAGAAGGATTCAAAAAGTGGGTACTGTTGAGCAGCCTAGAGAGGGTGAATAGGATGCTTTTCGAAAATCCTTCGTTCAAATGAGCAGACGTTTTGCAAAATAATGCTGCAGCTTCTTATATAGAAAATGTATATAGCCGTTGAATGAAATCTTCCAAGATAAAATCCGTGTAAAAATATTTCAATCAAATCCACGAATCAAGGAAGTTATTTGAATTCAAATTCACTCAAGATTATATTTCAGAAAATATTCTTTTTCTAAAAAATTGCCAAATCTGTTTTTCAAGAATAAACACTTAAAGAAAGTTTTTGAATTTTGAAAAACAAAACCATTGTAGAGAATAAAATATAATATTTTATTTTAAGCAACCCAAAAATCTACCCAATAGACTTACAATAATATCCTATCAAATCTTTCACAAATCTTAGTCTTCAAATCTTCCACTATATTCCCTTGTAATATATATCCTGTAAAATAGAAATAAACTTCATGAAAATATATTAGTATGTTTGGTATTATCAAAATCAAATCCACAGAGCCTTGGGTCAACAATCTCTCCCTTTTTGATGATGGCAAACACAAAAATAATCATATGACAATTCATAGAGTAATTTGAAACAAGAACAATAATAATTCAATCAGAGCAAATAGCTTAAACAGAGCTAGCATAAACACAGTTTAAACAGGGTTTGAACATAGTTCAAACAACAAACAGTTAGTAGTTTAAATAGAATATCATAGCAAAAAGACAAGACATTATAGCATAGATATCATAGCATAAATTAGAACAAAAATATCAGTTCAAAGCAGTAGAGTAATTAAAAAGTTCAGAGCATCAAAAAGAAAAACAACAAACGAATAAAGCAGAGTAATAATTGTTTAAACATCCCAAGCAAGTAGAGTGTGTGTGTGTTCTCTCACAATCATCTCATCACCATCAGCTAAAATATCCGAAGTCTCCATATCCATAGCAGCATGCCAGAAGTACTTCTTCCCCTTTTGACATGAACAAAAAGGATGGAAAAAAAGTCTAGCCTTCTAAAGCGTTTTTTAGAGCAGCAATAGACTCCTTCACTTCCCTATAATGGCGAGGCGTCTTCATTTAGTGCAGTAGGAACCTTAGAATCCAACTGTGAGATACAGCCTTCCATCTGACTGAAAGATGCATGAACTGAAGATTCTATGGCTTACAACTTGGTTAGGATATGTTACAGGGCAAACTCCAAACTGTTGATGGAGGAAACTAAAAAAAAAAGTTTTTGGTGACAGACTTGACTGGGGTTGGAGAAGGAGATGGCGCAGATGCATGTGGAGTATGCTTCCTCTAAAGCGTAGGCTCCCCCTAAAGCATAGGCTCCCCTTGCAGAGGTGCAGTACCAGAAGTGGTCGGAACAGTAGTTGGAGTGGATGTTGAAAGAGATCATTTTGCGACTTGGTGTTTAGGTCTCCTGTGCGCAGACTTATGGGGCATATCATCATCAAAGATGATGAACTTTCTCTTTCTGATGAGAAGAGAGGGATCCTTCTCAGCTTCCTCTTTGACAGCTTCGACGCTATGAACATTACCACTCTAGACTTCTTCACCTGCTTTTGTTTCTTCTCTTGCTTCTTCTTCTTTTTCATCTTATTCTTCTTCTTCTTCTTCTTTTGCTATTACTGCTGTTGCTACTTCTTCCTCCTCTAATTCTGGTTCACTCATTGCCAATCCCTTGATTTCAGCTTAGATGCGATTGATTGATTTCTCAGGAGCCGGGGGCTTGAATTCTGGGAAGAGATGTTGAATATCTAATTCATCAAAAGTGTCTGCTCGGAATATAGTTTCTCCTTTTAAAGGAATAAGGGCATCGGTAAGAAAGTCAGTGATGTAGGCCCCAAAAGCAAGACCTTGCTTCGGCCTATTGTAGTCCAACATCTTGCTTACCAAGTATTTTCCCATATTCGGTCTCACTCCCTTAATCAAAACATGCCAGCAAAAACAAGTCCATCTTAGTGCCAGTTTCTCTTCTATGATTTTTCTTAGACAAAGAACTGAACACATAAGTCAATCTTTTCTCCAGTGGATGACCAAAAACAACCTCTTCTTGCATAGATAGAGAGAACTATTTTCTACAAGGAGCGAATGAACTATCATTCAACAAACCTTCATTAGGAATCCTGAGAATCTTACAAACCTTAGCTACATCAAGCTTTATCTTAACTCCACGAACAGTAGTGGTAAATCTTTGACGGCTTACTTTGTCAATCATGTTCTTATAAAAGTCATTCACTAGATCGGGATAAATAGTAGTGGGGTGTACTAGTAAAGGCATCCAATTCTGATAGAAGAACTCTAGAAGCAGATCATGCTGTTGATAAAACGCTAGAGTTTCTGGAGTAAAGAACTTACAGTAAAAGAGCTTTTAAGCAGAGCCTGTGATGATTTCATCAAACTCCGAAGAAACTTCCTTCAACTTGCCTTTTGAAGAATCCATGGTCAATTGTGCTGGTTTCTTTTGCGTAGATTTCTTCAACCTCATGAGCAGATTAAGATCTCTAGAGCGTTTGCGACGATTCGGTGCAGAGGGATTTAAGGTTTCGTGAGTTGACGTGGCAGAGGTAGTTATGAAGAGCTGAACTGTCTCTGATCCTTTAGTGTGATGAAATTTTGGCGCGGGAAATAAGAGATGTTCTTATTTCCTTAAATAATGATGTGAGAGATTTTTGAGAGAATATGTGATACAATTCTAAAGTAAAGAAAATTCCATATGAATAAAATTCAAAGAATGTCTAAGATAGAGCGAATACCCAGTTCCCACCGAATTGTGCAAAAAGTATTTGGGTTTCGTAAAAATGTCAACAAGCTGACCTTCAAAATTTATAAAATGCAATGACATATCCCCTTTGTTTTGATGATCTCTTAAAAAATGATGTCTAACATCAATGTGTTTTGTGCGAGAGTGTAAAACAGGATTTTTACTTAAACTAATAGTGCTCATATTATCACACATAATAGGCACATCATGCAAGTTCAAATCATAATCTAACGGTGATTGTTTCATATAAAGCACTTGAGAACATGCAAGACTAGCTGCTACGTATTCAGCTTCAATAGTCGATATGGAAACGTTATTTTGCTTCTTACTGGACCAACTAACAAGTGAGTGACCAAGAAATTGACAAGTGCCTCTAGTGCTTTTATGGTCTACTCTATATCTAGCAAAATCAGCATCACAAAAATATATTAATTCAAGGTTTGAACATTTTGGATACCAAAGACCAAAATCTAAAGTACCTTTCAAATACCTAAGAATTCTTTTCACTCCTTGAACATGTGATTGCTTAGGATTAGCTTGAAAGCAAGCACGGAGACACACAGCAAACATAATATATAGTCTAAATGCAGTCAGATATAAAAGAAATTAAATCATACCTCGATACATTTTTGTGTCAACACTAGTACCTTCAAGATCTTGATCAATCTTTAAATTGGTACTTATTGGTATAGATATGTCTTTGCAATCTGCCATGTCAAACCTCTTGAGTACATATTTGGTGTATTTTGTTTGACTGATGAAGATTCCTTGATTTGTTTGCTTTACTTGAAGTCCAAGAAATAAATTTAATTCTTCCATCATACTCATTTCAAATTTACTGCTCATACTTTTAACAAATTCTTGACATAAAATGTGATTAGTAGATCCAAAAATTATATCATTAACATAAATTTGAACAAGATATTATTACCTTTGAACTTTGAGAATAATGTGATATCTACCTTACTTTTCTTGAATCCATTTTGCAGTATAAAACCACTCAGCTTTTCATACCAAGCCCTTGGAGCTTGCTTTAATTCATAGAGTGCTTTGGATAGTTTGAACACATGATTTGGATATTCCTTATGTTCAAACCCTGGTGGTTGTTTAACATACACTTCTTCATTGATTTCACCGTTCAGGAACATGCTTTTGACATCCATTTAAAACAACTTGAAATCCTTATAGCAAGCATAAGATAACAAAATTCTAATGGATTCTAAATGAGCTACTAGTGTATAGGTTTCATCAAAATCAATTCCCCTCAATTTGGAAAAAGCCTTAGGCAACAAATCTAGCTTTGTTGCGAACAACTAAGCCATCCTCATTCATTTTGTTTCTGAATACCCATTTTGTACCTAACACTGATGTATTCTTGGGTCTTTCAACTAAGGTCCATACCTTGTTGCGTTCGAATTGATTCAATTCCTCTTGCATGGCTAAAAGCTAGAATTCATCTTGAATTGCAAGAGTTATTTCCTTAGGCTTAATAATTGAAACAAAAGCATATATACCTGTATCTTTACCTACTGACCTTGTCGTTCGTTGAGTTGGATTCCCAATGACATTATCATTATTTAAGTATTTGGAATCACAAACTCTGTTGTATGTAGACTTTCTCTTTAGTTCTACTCCCCCAGCAATTTAAACATCCTGATGTTCTATTTGAACATTGGTTTGAACATCTGTCCTATTCTTTGTTTGAACATCTATTCAAACTCGTGTTTGAACCTCTGTTTAATCATCTGTTTGAACTCTTGTTTGATCTTCTGTTTGAAAATCTGTTCGATCTTCTGTTTGAACCTTCTCTGATGGTTCTTTTGAGATTTGAAACACCTGTTCTAGACTTTCATCTTCACCAACATTGGTACGTGTAGGAGATTCATCAAATGTAACATTAATACTTTCTTCTACAATTCTAGAATTAGAATTAAACACTCTATATGCTTTACTACGAGATGAGTAACCAAGAAATATACCTTTATTAGTCTTCTTGTCGAACTTACCTCGATTTTCTTTTGTATTCTGGATGAAGCAAGTGCTACCAACTACCTTGAAGTAATCCATCTTAGGCTTATAACCTTTCCACAATTCATATGGGGTTCTATGCAGAATGGGTCTAAGTAGAATTATATTAGAAATATAACATCCAGTACTAACAGCTTTTGCCCAAAAATGTTTGGCAGTATTGTGTTCATTTAACATAGTGCGTGCAAGATCTATTAAAGTTCTATTTTTACGTTCAGCCACACCATTTTGTTGAGGCGTACGTGGAGTAGAAAAACCATGATATATGCCATGCTGATCACAGAATTTTTCAAAACTTTCAAAGTCAAATTCTCTACCATGATCACTACGAATGCATGCAATGCTCATACCTTTTTCATTCTGTAACTTTAATGCAAGTTTCTCAAACTCAATGAATGCTCAATTTTGTGTCTAAAAAATAATACCTGAATAAATCTAGTAAAATCATCTACAATTACATAAGCATAAAGTTTACCACCCAGACTTTCAGTTCTAGTAGGATTAAATAAGTCCATCTGCAGCATTTCCAAAGGTCGTGATGTTAAAACATGCTTCTTGCTTTTGAATGAACTTTTGGTTTGCTTCCCATTCGCACATGCTTTACATTTTCCTTCATATTTCCAACTAAGTTTGGGAAGACCTCGGACAAATTCTTTCTTAGCAATTTTGGAGATCAAATCAGTGTTGATATGTCCCAATCTTCTATGCTAGAGAGTTGTACTCTGTTCACTTGCAATGAAACAATTGATAGATGGAACAGTATTATTTAGATTGCAAGTATAAACATTTTGATTTCTTTTCCCTATCAAGACAATTTGGTTAGTATCCTTTTTCTCAACAGTACAGATATCAAAATCAAATATAACTTTATATCCTTTGTCACTAAACTGACTAATATTTAACAAATTATATCTCAAACCTTTGACTATGAGGACATCATTAATAGATAATGAAGGTGATACCTTGATTGTGCCAATTGCAATAATTTTACCTTTTGACTTGTCTCCAAACTTGACATTACCTCCATCTAAGGGCTTTAAGTTGGAGAACTCATTGCAATTTCCAGACATATGCCATGAGCATCCGCTGTTAAGGAACTATTCATTGCTATTTTAAACATGACCCTATTACAAACAAATGTCGCTTTAGGTACCCATTTCATTATGGGTCCTCTTGAACTTGCAGTTGAGGAGGTCTGTTTATTTGTACAATCATTTGTTGCAATGCTCTTAGGTGCCCATTTTACTTTGGGTCCTCTAGCATTATGTTTCCTCTGATTCACTATCCAACCTTGAGGTTTAAACCTGCAAAACCTTTCTTGGTGTCCTCTACAGTCACAATAAGTGCATTTAATAAAAGGAGCATTATAATTTCAAGCAGTGGCACTAAACTTCTCTTTATATGCCTTTTCATACTTTTTAAGTTCATACCCAATTCCTTTTCTGTCATATACACATCTTTGTTTTCCCATCATGGCATCAAAATTTTGCTTTCAGTTTCTCATTTTCACTAAATAATTCTACATGAGTATCATGAGAAATGCAGTGTGCATACTCAGTTTTTATCTTATGATATTGATCATGTGATATGCAGTTGCAATGTTTCTCTTTATATCTAGCATAACTTTCTACAGTAGATTCATGCTTATTATATAACTCATCAAAAGCTTCTAATACTTCTTCTATAGCGAGAGTATCATTTACCTCATCTTTATCCTATGTCATAAGACATAGAGCTATTGTCTTATTTCTGCCTGAACTTTTAGAATCTGAGTCACTTGAATCTGACCATGTAGCCACTATAGCCTTTTTCTTTCTATAGTTGTCAGACTTCTTGTACTTTTCTGGCTTCTTGTCTAATCTTGAGTTCCTCTCAGACTTCTAATGTTTCGAACTCTTCTTCTCTTTATTCAGCCTTGGAAAATCCAGTTTGATATGACTGGGCTCATCACATTCATAGCATACGATTGGTTCTTTCATCTTGCTGAACTTCTTTCTATTCCTTCCTTAATTCTTCTGTAGGCTTTCCTGAACTTCGTGAAGAATGATATCTCATCATCTTCATCATCTTTTTTACTGTCAGATTCATTTACCATCTTTAATGTAATCTATCTTCTTCTGTCAGATGACTCACTCTCAGCTCGTTTACTTGATAGTTCATATGTCATCAGCTTCCCAATCAACTCTTCCAGTGGCAAAGTATCAAGATTGTTTGCTTCTTAGATTGCTACAATCTTTGACTCCCATTCTTTAGGCAACGATCTCACTATCTTCCGTACCCGTTCACTAATAGAGAAACTTCTTCTAAGACCATTAAGCTCATTACAAATAGTAGTAAAACATGTAAACATTTGAGTAATTGTTTCATCACTTTTCATCTTAAACAATTCATAGTCCTGAATAAGATAATTAATCTTATTTTGCTTTACCTGGTTTGTACCTTTATGAGTTACCTCTAGCATTCTCTAGATTTCTCTTGCTGTCTGGAATTGACTTACTCTGTTGTACTCATTTCGTCCAAGTCCACAAAATAGCAAATTGATAGCTTTTGCATTCAATGTGAAATTGTCCTTTTCAACTTGAGTCCAAGTACTCTTAGGCTTTGGAACTTCCTTCTGCTCACCTACAGCTTCATCTGTTTCTTTGATTTTTGGTTCCGTGTAACCTTTCTGAATAATTTCCCATAATCTCATGTCAATGGAAAGTAGAAAATATTCCATTCTATTCTTCCGGAATGTGTAGTTGGCACCATCAAAGAATGGTGGACGAGTTGCAGATTGTCCTTCAGTGTAGTTGTTCATGGCTGCCATGAAATCTTTACTCTTCGGATTGTTAAGTCCTTATTGAAAGAGACTCAGTTCTGATACCATTTGTTGAGCAGCCTAGGGGGGTGAATAGGATGCTTTTTGAAAATCCTTCGTTGATAAACTCTTGCAATCACCCATGGTTAGATGTAGAATATGAAATAACAGTTTAAACACAAATATTACAGTTCAAATAGTTTAAACGTTTCTGAAAATCTAAGTGTGAAAAACTAGATTTAAGAAATTTATTTCACACAACAATTCCTATAATATAAATAGAACCTACAGCCCTTTCAGAAATCATATTCAATAGGAATTTCAAATGCAGCACTTCGCAAAAGCCTCTTTTCAAATGAGCAAATGTTTGAATATGAAAAGAGTGTTTGAACACATGTAGAGAGAAATCAGATCTTGCGTATGTTCTGGTTATCTTTCAAAATAGTGCTGCAGCCTCTTATATAGAAAATGTATATAGCCGTTGAATGAAATCTTCCAAGATAAAATCCATGCAAAAATATTTCAATCAAATCCACGAATCAAGGAAGTTATTTGAATTCAAATTTACTTAAGATTATATTCCAGAAAATATTCTTCCTCTAAAAACTTGCCAAATCTGTTTTTCAAGAATAAACACTTAAAGAAAGTTTTTGAATTTTGAAAGACAAAACCGTTGAAGAGAATAAAATATAATATTTGATCTTGAGCAACATGAAAATCTACCCAATATTTTGAGAAATAGACTTACAATAATATCCTATCAAATCTTCCAAAAATCTTGATCTTCAAATCTTCCACTATATTCCCTTGTAATATATATCCTGAAAAATATAAATAAACTTCATAAAAATATATTAGTATCATAAGCTTGGCATCATCAAAATCAAATCCACAGAGCCTTGGGTCAACAATATAGTGAGAGCATCAAGTTCATTTTATTGGCCCAAAGCCAACTACTTGCTAGACATCCAACTTAGATTTTTCTTTTGGTGTAGAACAGGGAAAAGAATTCAATGCTCCATCAATTATGAGAAGTACGATGAAGCTAGGCTATTTTTTTTACTTGATGGATTTTAAAATATTCTCTTGGAATGTGCGACAACTTAATAATAGCAAGAAGATGATGGCAATTAGAAATTATCTTAGGGAATGCAGAGGCAATGTTGGGTCTTCAAGAATCCATGTTAGCCAAGATCTGTGATAGGGTGATTAGAAGCATTTGGAGGTGCAGGAAGGCTGATTGGATTTTCTTGCCAACAGTAGACATGGCTGGAGGCATCCTTATTCTTTGGAATGATGATGATATCCAAATTTTCAACAATTAGATCGGTAAACACTTCATGTGTTTTGGTAAAGGAAGAAACAAGTCACGGTGTGGGCTTCCGCTTCCACAGGAGTGCACAATCCCAATGAGGGCCTAAAAAGATCAGTTTTAGGGATTGATTTACAATGCATCAAAGAATAAATGGAATCACTCATGGGTTATTAGTGGTGACTTGAATGCTATCTTGCACCCACATTAACACCATGTTTGTAAGTCTTAAAATGGAGAGAAAGGAAGGGAAATGATAGATTTCCTTTATATTCCTTTGTTTCTGAGACTTTTTATTCAGATAGGGAAGAGATATTTTCCTTTCAAAAGTGGGAGGAATGGGGGGTTGGGGATGGAAAAGAACTTATATGAAACTTTTGTAATACCAATTATACCTTTAAAAGTAAAAAAATAGGAGAAAAAATGATGTGATGGTAAAATAGTGTTTTCAATTTATAAATTGGGCTCCCCTGTCCTTTCTTCTCAACTTACAAACATGAGAAATAAAAGTAAATAATGTGGTTTCCTTCCACTAGGTCAACTCAAAGGTTGATCCTATTACGTCAAAATTTCATTGATTTTTGGTTACATGATATTTTCAAAACTTTCCCAACACATCCCAATTTTTTAAAATCGCACTTCCAAAGTATGCTTTCAGTTTCACTTTTTCTTCCCTCTCCTAACACATTTGCAGTGCTGTGTTAAGGGGCATGGAATTTTTAGACTCACGGTTTGGAACCACGAGTTTAAACTCGACTTCAAAAACCCAAGTCTATGTGGACTACACCTAAACTCAGCACTTTTACTACATCGATTATTAGAAAAGTGGATAGTTAATGGTGTGTTGGACATATTGCGCGCTTGTTGGAATGCTTTTGTAAGGAGAGAAATGGTGCCAAGTTTGAATTTAGCTTGCAGCATTTTGATTATAAATTTTCTCACCATTTGTTTTCTTTTGAAAACTATAGTAAGTCTTGCCTTTAACATTATAGTTGGCCGGCTTGTTCATGTGATTATATAGCTTCTATGGGAGGCTCTAATGTTAGGTTTGACTCTTACTTGGTTTGTTTACTTGCGCTCTTTTTTTTGGGAGGGGGGGAACACCACTACATTTGTGAGTTGATGTTGTAGTTATAAAAACTATACGTATTGATTCCACTAAACATGAGCGTGGCTTTTGCCTACACCCACACCATTACAGCATTTTGTTTATAAATTTTTGCACTATTAGTTTTCTTTTAAAAACTATATTAAGTCTTGCTCTTAACATAATAGTTGGCGGTGTTGTTTATGTGGTTATACAACTTCTATGGGAGGCTCTAATATTAGGTTCAACTCTTGCTTGGTTTGTCTACATCTGTGAGTTGATGTTGCAATTACAGAAACTATGTGTACTGATTCCACTGAACATGAGTGTGGCTTTTACCTACGCCCACACCATTTAAATTATATCCTGATTCAGACAAAATTAAAAAATAACAGGCTTCTTCAATGGTCTCCATGGCCATTGATGTGTTTACCAAAGTTATGTCGTGACTTGCAAATTGGGGGAACAAACAAATTTCATACAATACAAATTGTTTTGTGCGCATAAATGTAGCACATTGATCTGTTCTTTTACAAATGCCTTACCTCTAATGAAGGAAAGAATGTTTGTTCCTTTAGGTCTATAAAAGGGCCTTAAATATGAGAATATTATTACCATTTACATAATGACTAAATTCAATAAAGGGAGTAAACATTTCTTACCGCTAGTTTAGGTGCATAAAAGAGCCCCATATATTAGATTACTATTACCATTTGCACAATGACTAAATTCAATGAAGTAAATATTTCTTATCCCTAATGAAGAAGAGAAAAATGTTTGTCTTTATTTTTTTTTAATGTTTTAGGTGTATAAAAAGGCCTCAAATATTGAAATATTATTACCATCTGCAAAATGACTAAATTCAACGAAGGGAATAAATATTTCTTACCTTTAATGATGAAAAGAAGAATGTTTGTCTTTACCTTTTATTATTTTAAGTGTATAAAAGGGCCCCAAATATTAGAATATTATTACCATTTGCACAATTACTAAATTCAATGAAGGGAGTAAATATTTCTTTCCCCAAATGACGAAAGGAATAATGTTTGTCTTTATTTCATAATGTTTTAGGAGTGTAAAAAGGCCTCAAATATTGGAATATTATTACGATTTGCACAATGAGTAAATTCAATGAAGGTAGTAAATATTTCTTTCATCTAATGATGAAAAGAAGAATGTTTATCTTTACTTTTTTATTATTTTAGGTGAATAAAAGGGCCTCAAGTATTGGAATATTATTACCATTTGCACAATGACTAAATTCAATAAAGAAAGTAAATATTTTTTACCTCTAACTATAAAGGGAAGGATGTTTTTCTATACCTTTTAATGTTTTAGGTGTATAAAAGGATTTTTAATAATGGAATGTTCTTACCATCTACACAATGAGTAAATTCAATGAACAAGATAAATATTTCTTACCTCGAATGATGAAGGGTCAAATGTATGTCTTCACTTTTTATTGTTCTAGATGTATAAAAGGGTATCAATACTAAATTATTATTATCATCTACACAAGACTAAATTCAATGAACAGGATAAATATTTCTTCCCTCTAATCATGAAGGGAATCATTTTTTTTTTTTGGTAAATTAAATCCTATTAATTAACCAAAAGAGATTACAACAGATGAAAACCCAAAAGATAGCAACAGCCTGCTGGCAAAAGTGTCACTGAGAACCAGCATAAGGGAAGAGGTCAACTGGAAATTAGAAACAAAACATAGAGAACCCGCATAACAGTGCAACATATAGTGTACAACATGTTACAAAAGAAGGCTCGGGTACAAGCCCCAAGTCCCTTGAATCCAACGACTCCTTATTGTTTTGGGGGAAGGTCCTAGATCGCGCATGCCTTGTTTGGAATTGTTTTGACTAATAGATTCTGCATCGCGTGAAGGCTGAGCATTTTGTCTCTAAAAATGATTTCATTCTTTTCCTTCCGGAGGATGTACACATTGGACCAGAGAAGATCCGGATAATACTAAGTTTGAGCTGGTTTTCAAGGAAACCCCCCATCCAATCCAAGATTTGGGCCCAGCTAAGGTTACTTCAGTTGATATTATATAATCTTGCCCAAAAACATAACAATGGCATTAGAGATGTTACATGAAAAGAAAAGATGCTTATGTGAGTCCGGATATAGGCCACAAAAATGACAACGGTCTTCAGGAATTTTGGAATAGCCATTAGGAAAGCTTGAGTTGGCAGTCTTCCCCAAGTTATTAGCCAAAGTAAAAAAACATGCCCAGTGACCATACCCTTGGACCACACGACCTTCGACCAAGATTGATAGTGAGCATTCAATCTTGTAGAGTCATAGACCACTGCAAAGTTGAAATCTGACTTGCTATTCCATAAAAGCATATCGTTTTTGGTATTGTTCTGAAGGAGAATATCAACATAAGTGAAGTGGAGGGTATAGAGAATCCTTGACCATGTCTAGTTAGGTTTGACGACATCAACAAAAGTGGCATTTCTGGGTATGATCGGTCTATATATGTCCCTATTAAAAACCAGCTTGCACAGAGAGCCCAGTTATAGCCATATGTATCAAACCAAAATCTAAATCTCTGGCCATTACCTATGCACCATGTTAGAAAACGTTGCACTAAAGGTGTCAACTATAGAATCTTTCTCAAAGTCCATGAACTAAAGGTTAGTGGTTTGACCTCCCAGAAGCTTTTGTTTTTTAGGAAACTGTTGTGAATCCAATGGCACCAAAGAGATTCTTTATCCAAGAAAAGAATCCACATGTGCTTGATTATACAGCTTTGTTACTAGTGGCCATTCTTCTTAAACCAAGTCCTCCCTTGGTTTTTGGGAGGCATATGTCATTCCAGGTCACCTTTGCACGGCCGTTCTGAAGCCCAAGACCTTTTCACAAAAACTCCTCAAAATTTGCTCCAACTTCTTGATGATGGATTTTGGAAAAATAAATAAGCTTGCCCAGTGGTGTTCACAGCAAAGAGGATTGATTTTATTAATTGAATTCTACCAGCAAAAGAAGGGAACCTTTTGAGTCCAGGACTATGCCCAAGCTGTAATCTTGTGGACAAGCTCATTACAGTTCGATGCCTCTAGGCCTTTCGAGATAATAGGCACACCCAGATGTTTGATGGGTAGATTCCCTTTCAGGTATCCCATAATATGCAGGAGTTGGTCCTTTTCAGAACCATTCACCTCGAAAATGAAAGTGCAACTTTTACTCTCATTTGCAAAAAGGCTCGACCAACTAGAGAATAAAAGGATCACCTCCTTCATAAGTTCGATGGACTTTGTATTGCCTTCCAGGAAGAGCAACACATTAACTGCAAAGAAAAGTTGGATTAGCTCAGTATTCTTACATCTTCAATAAAAATTGAATTCTAGATTAAACGCTAAACTATGAAAATGACTAGAGAACATTTCCATCACAAGGTTGAAAAGGTAAGGTGACAACAAGTCCCCTTGTCTCAGCCCCCTGCCACAGCTAAAAAAACCTTCTAGTTTCACATTGATGCACACAGAAAACATGGTTGTCTCAGTACAGGTTCTCACCCACCCTATGAATTGAGTAAGGAAATCGAAGCCCTCAAGGATCAGGTAAAGGAAATTCCAATCAATAGTGTCATAGGCCTTACAGCAGTGCACTTTAGTCACACATTTCGACAAGTGAGGATGGAGATGAAATCCACTGAAAAGCTCTTGGACAATCAGTATGCTATCACTGATGCGTCTCCCATTGTTGAAAGCAGTTTGGGACTGGTTGATCAAGCCTAGCAGTATGGGAGCAAGCCTAGATCCTAACTATTCGTGAAGAGCTCTACATTATATCCATTCGGTCCAGGTGCTTTGTTCTTGGCAAGGGAGAAAACCACGGACTTGATCTCTTCAGCATTAACAGGCTTTGATCAACTCATTAGCCTTGATAGAATCCAAAGGCATTGTGATGAAGGCCTTGATGTCCTTCATATTTGGCAGCCCTAGACCCTCTCTCTTTTTGAGATGATTATTAAAGAACTCAACACATTGATCCTTGATCCCCCCCCCCCCCCTCTTGATCAGAAATAATTTTGCCAACTATGTCTTGAATGGAAATGATTCTATTCTAGCTTTGCCTTTGTTTGACATGGAAGTGGGAATACTGAGTATTTTGGTCTTCTTTTACGAGCCACCTAACCCTGGATTTTTGTTTATAGAAACCTTCTTCTTGCATCCAAAGTTTGGAGAAGACAACCCAAAGCTCCTTCTTAAGATTTTTGAGCAACGACTTTAAGGCTTTGAGCTTGGAGTAGAGCCTGAACATGTTGTGCTCACGAGTAGGGGTGTTACATGTGTTAAAGAGAATGGAATCACTTAACATTGTGTTAAGTGAGGCCCTTTATTTATAATTAACTCGCGATACACCGTAAGTAAGGTGGGTATACCCACACGCAATACAAGCATATATATACTAACGTTAACACCCTCCCTCAAGCTGAGGCATATATATATTTATCATGCCTGGCTTGTTACAAATAAAATAAACCCGGGGTCTAGCCAAAGACTTAGTAAAAATATCAGCTAATTGATCACACATCCGAACATAAGAATAAACAATAGTGCCTCGGGAGAGCTCCTGTCGAGCAAAGTGACAATCTATCTCAATGTGCTTCATCCTCTCATGAAAGATAGGATTCGAAGCAATATGAATCGCATAGCTGATGTCACATCATAATGAAGCAGACTCACTCATTTTGTACCCTAACTCATCAAGAAAATGTTGAATCCACATGATTTCTGTAGTAGCCATGGCCATTGCTCGATATTCCGCCTCTGCACTGCTCCTAGCAATGACATCTTGCTTTTTGCTCTTCCAAGACACTAAGTTACTTGTAACAAAGACAGCACATCCAGAAGTGGATCTCCTATCTATGGGACTACCAACTCAATCTGCATCCATGTAGGTCTCTATGCAAGAATGCCCATGTGCAGTAAAAGCGATACCTTTGCTAGGATTACCCTGAAAATATCACAAGATTCTCAACATTGCATCCCAATGCAGTTTCCCCCGAGCAGCCATAAACTTACTCACAACACTTACTGAATAGGCAAGATCAGGCCTAGTCATAGTAGTAAGATAATTCAACTTGCCAACAATCAGCGGATACTTATTTGGAGAATCAAGCAATTCACCCTGATCAGCCAGAAGCTTCAACCCCAGCTCCAGTAAGAACAATATCATCCACATAAAGGATAAGATAGATGCATCCCATGGAGGCTCGGTGATAGAAAATCGTATGATCCTTCTAGGACTGAAGCAACCCAAATTTCTGCATCATAGAACTAAAGTGGCCAAACCATGCCTAAGGGGACTGTTTAAGTCCATATAATAAGCGTTGAAGCTTGCACAATTCCCCCACTCAGCATTAAACCCAGGTGGCTACTCCATATACACATCCTCATCGAGATCACCATGATGAAAAGCATTCTTGATGTCTAACTGGTATAGAAACCAAGAATGCATGGCAGCAAGAGATAGTAAAAGACGAATAGAGGCCATTTTGATGATCGGGGAGAATGTCTCAAAGTAATCTAGGCCATAAGTTTGAGCATACCCCTTAGCAACCAGGCGAGCCTTAAGCCATGCCACAGTACCATTAGGGTTGACCTTGACGACATATAACTAACGACAACCAATAATCGATACATCCTATGGAGGATCCACCAGATCCCATGTGCCATTACACTGTAAAGCTTGCATTTCATCTGCCATAGCCTGGCGCCAGTCCTCATGCTGGGGCACAATAGGAACTGATAGGGGAATGGCAATGCCATCAAAGTTGGCCATGAATGCCTAAAGACTTACCAAAAGGCCCTGATAAGAGCGAACATATAGAGGATGGTCCCTGTAAGCACGATAACCCTTTTGAGCAGCAATAGTAAGATCATGAAGATCTTTATCAGGAGAGACTAGCTCTACAGAGGCTGTTTCAATAAAAGATGACATTAGATCCGAGGATAAGAGAGGACATCAGCAGATGAATAAATGAGGATTGAGTCAGACTCTGGGACAGAAGAAGGGGGGAGACTAGATGAAAGGAGAGTACAAAGGCTGATGCTCATAAAATGTAACAAGACGGGATCCCAACTCGGGAGAATAACAATGATAACCTTTGAATACCGTGGAATACCCCACAGACACACATTTAAGAGCACGAGAATCAAGTTTAGATACACATAAACAATCATCATAAAAAAAGCAGGTGTAACCAAAGATTTTAGAGGGCAGAGGAAAAAGACTACGAGTTGGAAAGAGGAAACCGCACGAAGTCTGACCCTTAAAAGTGGACAATGGCATGCGATTGATTAGATAACAGGCAGTAAGAACAGAGTCACCCCAAAAATGTTTAAGAACATTTTTATGGAAAAGAAGGGCATGAGTAGTGTCTAACAGGTGACAATTCTTGCATTCAACAACACCGTTTTGTTGTGGTGTTCGAACACAAGATAGTCGATGATGAATACCATGATTACAAAAAGAAAAAACTAGAATTGGTCAGACATATATTGCCCCCCTGATCAGATTAGAGGGTTGGAATATGAATATGAAAATAGGTTTAAAAATAGGAATAGAAAGCACAAAAGATAGAAAACAATTTAGAACGATTTTTCATTAAGTAAACAAAGGACATCCGGGCATAATCATCCACAAACAAAACATAATACCAAAAACCATGAGTTGACACGATAGGGTATGGACCCCAGACATCAGAATGAACCAGGCTAAATGGAGCCAATGCTCGTTGACTCATACAGAAAGGTAAATTGACATGACACTACTTTGCAAGTTGACAGGACTCACAATTTATTTGGGAAACAGAATTAAAATAAGTAAATAAAGACTGTAACATGGACAAGGAAAGATGACCCAATCTACTCTGAACATCCTGAACATCCGACTCTTGGACCATGGCACCAGGAATAGGAATGCCATCCAGCTCATAAGTCCCCCCATTGAGACAGCCCCTACTGATAGTCTTCTGTGTCAAGAGATCCTGCAAAACACAACCATCAAGAGTACATGTCACGAAACAGTTAAGATCTCGAATAATGCGACTGATAGATAACAAATTGAAAGACATGCCAGGCGTATATAAAACAGAAGAGAGAGAAAACCCATTAGTAGGACAAGCAACCCCTTGTCCTTGAACTAGTAAGGTGGAGCCATTAGCCACCATAATCTGATGATGATGAGAAATCGGCATAAAATCAATGAGAATACCTCGATCACCAATCATATGAGTACAAGCAATGAGAATACCTCGATCACCAATCATATGAGTACAATCGCCAGAATCTATAATCCATGAGGTAGAGGGAATTGTAGCACAAACATAAATAAATTGAGCCAAAGTGGGAAGCCTGATATTCCATATACCGACATACTTATCTAGGCTCATCGGCACCATTGTCAGGTCAAAACCTGGAACAACAGGAGATTTTGTGGCCACATGAGCAAAGGGAAACCGGGATCCTGGAGCACCCTGAGTAGCCAAGAATTTCCTACAATAACTTTGAAGATGGCTAGGAATATCATAATAATTACAAATGCGTCTCACAGCCTTAACCCCATCCACCAAGGTTACGCGACCCAACAACCACAAAACCCACGGCCACCGTTACGAGCTGAATAGAAAGTTGCATGTTCAACAGAATCACCCGTTGAATGACGGTCATCACAGGAAGTTGTTTGAAGCACGCAGTGATGTACCACACCAAGAGGAGATGTACGATCATCCGACAAAATCTGAGAATGATCAATCTTATATTCAGGTCCTAGGGTATTAAGATAGCTTGTGATGAGGAACCGAGTACGCTACTCCTGAAACATGGCCCGAGTAATGGGATATGGAACTAGGTGATCAAACTCATCTTCAAAGGATTTAAAATCCTCATAATGTTCCTACAAGGGTTTCCCTGGTTGGGCGGCTGTCAACAAACCATACAGCACATCATAGTTGGAAAAATCATTTAATGAAAAATACAATTCCTCTAGGGCATCCCAAATCTCCTTACACATATCTATACTGATAACAAGATTTTGAATCGAAATATCCATAGAATTTAACAATTGACTATAAAGACGATAGTCTAAAATATACCAATCATTATATATAGGGTCTTTTTCACTCGGAAGAGGATGAGTAAAATGGTAAGACAACCGTTGGCCATGTAAATTCTTGAAAACATTCTTCTTCCATAAGGTATAGGTAGATTAGCTTGTTAAAACTCGTTCAACAAGCTTCGTAAAGATGACTGTTAGACTTTGCAATCTAATAGTCCCAAATCCAGGCACACCGAATTGGGGAGTCGTTTCATCTGTGCCCTCAAGACCCATCGAGGGATCAGAAGTGGCCATCGAAATAGATTACTTTAACCACACCGAAGCAAAACACCAAAAAAGAATAGAGAGAAGGCAAAAGAATCCAAGCTCCAGCACATCAAGCCGACAGATCCGAATAAAATAAAAGAATCACTCAAACCCTTAGAAAACTATGATGAGAAACCGGGAGAGACTGTTCTGGGCTAGTTAGTTTGAGGAGAAAGGCTGTTGATGAGTGTGGATAGTATCGGCTAGGGTTTAAGGGCCAGACTGGAGTGGCGGCTGTGGCTGGAGATGGTGGGGTTGTCGGCTAGGGTTAGGCCAAGAGAGAGAGAGAGAAAGAGAGGGAGGTTGTAGGCTAGGGTTAGGGTTAGGTTAAACCGAGAGAGAGAGTGAGAAAGAGAGAGAAAGAAAGAGATTAAGGTTTTCTCAATCATGGCTCTGATACCATGTTAGAGAGAATGGAATCACTTAACATTGTGTTAAGTGAATCCCTTTATTTATAATAGACTCATGGTACACCATAAGTAAGGTGGGCAGACCCACACACTATACAAATATACCTATACTAACGTTAACAGCATGCTTCACTGACCAAAGACCTATATTTGGGATCAGACATCCAGAAATTGAAAATTTTAAAACGTTTACGAGTATGAATTGGGTCGGCAATTCAAATCACCATAAGGCTATGGCCAGAAGCACCAGGAATCGGAAAAGTGGTATCTGAATATGATAAGACATCTATCCAAACTTTATTGACAATCACCCTATCAATTTCCCTCTGCTTATGAAAGCCACTAGCTGAGATAGACCAAGTAAACCTTAAACCAGTATATCGCAAATCTATCAGCTTTGCTTGGTTTAAACACTAGTCGAGATCATTAAAACAGGGAAGCCATCGACTCATGCTACCAATTCTGTCTGAATCATCAATGATCGCGTTGAAATCTCTCATCACCAACCATAGAACCAAGTCATTGTGACCACTAGCATTCACCAGATCAACCCATAAAGTTCTTTTATCAACTAAATTATGTGCTCTATAGATGACCGATAGTCTGATTGTGATATGGTTCAGACTAAGAGTGATTGTTCCATGTATTGCTTGCACTTGTATATCCTTCGATTTGAAAGACATCACTTTGAGGTTCCAACTTACCCAAAGATCCCCTTATCAAAAGTGCTATAGTTTTGAGTCCATCTCCAACTCGAGACTAGACCTACAGAGACAGAAGCAAAAGAACCAATAGGGACTCTAGTCTCTAAAATACCGACACAAAAGAGTTTATGCACTTGCACAAAATGGCAGATTGCAGAAAAAAAGTCAGGCACTGTATATCCTCAGTAACCTTATCAACATACACAAGTTTGCCACTTGCACTAGCAAGTTCTCTTAGTCCCTGTGCTGACCACAAGGATAGTGGGATGTTTCTAAGTCAAATCCACAGAGGCAAAACGTCATATTGTCCGCAAGTTAGCCCAACAGCAGGGGACCATTGTTGTAGAATCAGTGGAACTCTAGCGAACAACCATGGTCTAGACTTAAGAATTTTCCTTGTAGCTTCATCATCTGGAAAGTGAAAGAAATGGAATCCATCATCAACAACCATTATAGCATTTAAGTCTGCCCCCGTAAATTCATTTGGCCAGGCTTTCTGTAATCTTACAATGGAGTCTTTTCCTAACAAAATAGTAGCTTCCAAAGCCTTCCTAGATGACTTGACCACCGGTTTGCCATTCACCAAAGAAGGAGGTGAGTAAGTTAGCTTGAAACCATTACCACTCACCTTGGTGGCTTCAACCCAAGAGCGTTGCGGTGGTTTGCTCAGTTGCTTTTTTAGACAACCTTGAGGGAGATCGCTTCCTACTCTAGGTTCGGCCCCTGTTACTAGGTTCCTCAACAAAATGGTTACCTTCCCCCTCCCCCCCCCGGACGCTTGTAGCGAACGCTATCCTTGGCAACCTTTCAATCTAAGACTTCAAAGGTTGGTTCTCATCCTTGAGCGCATTGGTGTCTTCCTTAGTTTGTCTAAGGTAATCATTTTCTTAGAGAATTCTATTCATTGCAGCTGATAAACTTTCCCCTATCCGCAGAAGATAAGTGAGTCCCATCGCAAAGTTGTTCATAGGAAACCCTAAATGGGTTCCATGAAAACCCCAATCTCAAACAAATCTAACGATAAAGATGGAAGTGCCGTAGCTCACCAACCACAAAGCCAGAAGGATCGTCGAAACGCCGCCTAGGACCGTCAGAGAAACCACACACCACCGAAGCGAAAACCATCTGCCCAAGCGCCATAGCTTAACGACCACAATGTTTGTCTTCACTTTTTTATTGTTTTAATATATAAAGGGGTCTAGAATAATGGAATATTATTATGTACACAATGACTAAATTCCATGAGCTATATAAACATTCTTACCTTTACTGATGAAGGGACAAATGTTTGTCTTTGCATTTTATTGTTATAAGTGTATAAAAGGGTCTCAAATATTGGATTATTATTATTATCTACACAATGACTTAGTTCAATGAACAGGGCAAATATTTCTCACCTCTAATGCTAAAGGGAATAATATTTGTCTTTATTTTTTTTATTGTTTTAGGTGTATAAAGGGATTTTAAATAAGTCAATATTATTACCATCTACCAATGACTAAATTCAATGAATAGGGTAAATATTTCTTGCCTATGATGATGAAGAGAAGAATGTTTGTCTTTACTTTTTATTGTTATAGACGTATAAGTGGGTCTTAAATACCGGATTATCAGTCTTATCTACCCAATGACTAAATTCAATGAATGGAGTAAATATTTCATACCTCTAACACAATGACTAAATCAAATGAACAATATAAATATTTCTTACCTGTAATGATGAAGGGAAGAATGTTTTCTTTACTTTTTATTGTTATAGGTGTGTAAAAAGGGCTCAAATACTAGATTACTATTACCATCTACACAATGACTAAATTCAATGAACGGGATAAATATTTTCTACCCCTAATGATGAAGGGAAGAATGTTTGTCTATACTTTTTAGTGTTTTAGGTATATAAAAGGGCCTCAGATACTGGAATATTATTACAATTTGCACAATGAGCAAAATTCAATGAAGGGAGTAGATATTTCTTACCTCTGACAATAAAAAGAAGAATGTTTGTCTTCGCTTTTCTATTATTTTTGGTGCATAAAACCACCCTAATATTGAAATATTATTATCATTTGCACAATGACTAAATTCAATGAAGAGAATAAATATTCTTTACCTCCAATAATGAAGGGAAGAATGTTTTTCTATGCTTTTTAATGTTTTAGGTGTATGAAAGGGTCTTAAATAATGGAATGTTATTCTTTCAACACAATGACTAAATTCAATGAACGAGATAATATTTCTTACCTCTAATGATTAAGAGCAGAAAGTATGTCTTCACTTTCTATTGTTATAGGTATATAAAGGGATCTTGAATAATGGAATGCTATTACCATCTGTGCAATGACTAAATTCAATGAATGGGATAAATATTTAGTACCTCTTTACTTTTTATTGTTATAAGTGTATAAGCGGGTCTCAAATATTGGATTATTATTATCATCTACCCAATGACTAAATTCAACAAACAGAGTAAATATTTCTTTCCTCTCTAGCACAGTCACTAAATTTAATGAACAGGGTAAATCTTTCTTACCTCTAATGATAAAGTGAAGAATGTTTTTCTTTGCTTTTTATTGTTATAAGTGTATAAGAGGGGTTCAAATACTAAATTATTATTACCATCTACACAATGACAAAATAAATGAACAGGGTAAATATTTCTTACCTTTAATGCTAGAGGAAAAAATGTTTGTGTTTACTATTTATTATTATATGTGTATAAAAAGGAGTCAAATACTGGATCATTATTATTATCTACATAACGACTAAATTCAATGAAAGGGATAAATATTTTTTTACCTTAAATGATGAAAGGAAGAATGTTTGCATTTACTTTTTATTGTTCTAGGCATATTAAAGGGCCTCAAATATTGGAATATTATTACCATTTGCATACAACGACTAAATTCAATGAACGAGGTAAATATTTCTTGCCACCAATGATGAAGGGAATAATGTTTTTCTTTACTTTTTATTGTTTTAGGTGTATAAAGAGGTATTGAATAATGAAATATTATTACCATCTATACAATGACTAAATTCAATAAATGGGATAAATATTTCATAACTCTGATGATAAAGAGAAGAATGTTTGTCTTTACTATTTATTATTATATGTGTATAAAAAGGAGTCAAATACTGGATCATTATTATTATCTACATAACGACTAAATTCAATGAAAGGGATAAATATTTTTTTACCTTAAATGATGAAAGGAAGAATGTTTGCATTTACTTTTTATTGTTCTAGGCATATTAAAGGGCCTCAAATATTGGAATATTATTACCATTTGCATACAATGACTAAATTCAATGAACGAGGTAAATATTTCTTGCCACCAATGATGAAGGGAATAATGTTTTTCTTTACTTTTTATTGTTTTAGGTGTATAAAGAGGTATTGAATAATGAAATATTATTACCATCTATACAATGACTAAATTCAATAAATGGAATAAATATTTCATAACTCTGATGATAAAAAGAAGAATGTTTGTCTTTACTTTTTATTGTTACAAGTGTATAAGCGGGTCTCAAATACTGGATTATCATTATCATCTACCCAATGACTAAATTCAATGAACGGAGTAAATATTTCTTTCCTTAAACACAATAACTAAGTTCAATAAACGGGGTAAATATTTCTTACCACCAATGATGAAGGGAATAATGTTTTTCTTTACTTTTTATTGTTTTAGGTGTATAAAGAGGTATTGAATAATGAAATATTATTACCATCTATACAATGACTAAATTCAATAAATGGAATAAATATTTCATAACTCTGATGATAAAAAGAAGAATGTTTGTCTTTACTTTTTATTGTTACAAGTGTATAAGCGGGTCTCAAATACTGGATTATCATTATCATCTACCCAATGACTAAATTCAATGAACGGAGTAAATATTTCTTTCCTTAAACACAATAACTAAGTTCAATAAACGGGGTAAATATTTCTTACCACCAATGATGAAGGGAATAATGTTTTTCTTTACTTTTTATTGTTTTAGGTGTATAAAGAGGTATTGAATAATGAAATATTATTACCATCTATACAATGACTAAATTCAATAAATGGAATAAATATTTCATAACTCTGATGGTAAAAAGAAGAATGTTTGTCTTTACTTTTTATTGTTACAAGTGTATAAGCGGGTCTCAAATACTGGATTATCATTATCATCTACCCAATGACTAAATTCAATGAACGGAGTAAATATTTCTTTCCTTAAACACAATAACTAAGTTCAATAAATGGGATAAATATTTCTTACCTCTAATGACGAAGAGAAGAATGCCTGTCTTTGCTTTTTATTGTTATAGGTTTATGAAAGGGGCTCAAGTAGTAGATTATTATTACCATCTGCACAATGATTAAATTCAATAAATGGGGTAAATATTTCTTACCTCTAATGCTAAAAGGAAGAATGTTTGGCTTTACTATTTAATGTTGTAGGTGTATAAAAGGGTCTTAAATATTGGATTATTATTATTATCACCGACACTATGACTAAATTCAAGGAATGTGATACATATTTTTTACCTCTAATGCTAAAGGGAAGAATTTTTGTATTTACTTTTTTATTTTTTTAGATGTGTTAAAGGGCCTCAAATATTGGAATATTATTACCATTTGTACAATGTCTAAATTCAATGAAAGGGGTAAATATTTCGTACCTCTAATACTAAAGGGAAGAATGTTAGTATTTACTATTTATTGTTATAGGTGTATAAAGGGGTGTTGAATAATGAAATATTATTACCATCTAGAGAATTCAATGAATGGGGTAAATATGTAATATTCCTGACCTTAAACTTGGAGTTGACTTTTACTGGCCTTAACTTTAGGATTTTTCCTAGATATTCTACTTGTTAACTGATTTGAAATTCTGAAAAATTATCACAATAAAAAGATTACGTGCGTTGACATAAAACTTTTGAGTTTCGGGTGAAATTGCCAAAACGCCGTTGGCCGTTGAGCCATAAATAATGGTAGAGTCAGTGACATAATTTCTGAACCCCTAGATGGGAAAACAATTGGTCTCGTAGAAGTGTAGAATAAAATTGTAGTTCGAAATAGTGTTTTTGGCCTGGTTACATATTATCGGGCAAGAAATATCCAGTGAATGATTGATGCAACATGTGGAGCGCACATAAAATTTGTGGTGGTGAATTAGTTGACTTTTAGATATTTTTAAAGTGAAATAACAAAATTGCCCTTATTATTTTCAAAAGGTTATTTTTTAGATGAGGGGTAAAATTGAAAAAGGGAAAACTTTTCCCCTAAGAGTGTGCATGAGTCTCCATTGTGAGATTCATGTCTTGTTGGAAGAAAGAAGGACAAAAAAGGAAGAGAGAAGAAAGAGAGAAAATGGAGAGAAAGGTTTAGAGAAAGTTTGGGTTTTGGAGGTGTTCATGAAGGAAGTGCAGTTTTTCTCCAAAAAGTTCAAATTCTTGCCGAAGTAAAGTTGTAATGGTAGGAAACTTACTAATGGATTTTCACTTTCAAGCCTTGATTCCAACTATTTCTATGTTTTCTTTTGATAAGAAGTTGGATGTTGATTTGAAGCCATATTGATGTTTACTTATGTTAATTTTTGAAATTAGTGGTTTTATACACCAACTAAAAAGGCAGTACGGTTTTTAGGGTTTTTTACCTGAAATGGTTTAGAATTTAAGAATATATTCTTCTGATAACTTTTATTAATAACAAAGAATTTCAACTTTAGTTTTTGAATTATCTCCATTCGAGATGTGTGGAAAGCATTTTAGAATTTCAAATTTTCTACAAAGAATCTAGAAGCACTGTGTCACAGCCTAAATTTCTGCTTTTCGTGTGGATTTTTACCCCTTTAAATAACTTATTTTGCAAATGTGTTCAAAATAAAAGTTTTTTTTTTCTTTAAGTTCTTTAAAAGTTATATTTTGGAATAAAATCATTTTAAGTACTGTATCACATGTTATTGCATTTCTAATGTTGGGCGTTCAAGCTAAAATTTTTGGATGATTCAAAACCGCAGACAGCCATTGTCTGCTCTTTTTAATAACACTAGAGTGTGAATCACTCTTTGTGGTTTCAAAGAAAGTTGTAACCCTATTATTATCTAAGTATTTCTAACCATATTATCATCTACGTAATGACTAAATTCAATGAATAAGGTAAATATTTCTTACCTCTGATGATGAAGAGAAGAATATTTGTTTTTACTTCTTATTGTTATAGGTGTATAATTGGGTCTCAAATATTGGATTATTATTATCAACTACCCAATGACTAAATTCAATGAACGGAGTAAATATTTCTTACCTCTAACACAATCACTAAATTCAAGGAACGGGATAAATATTTCTTGCCTCTAAGAGTGAAGGGAAGAATAATTGTCTTTAATTTTTATTGTTACAGGGGTATAAAGTGAGCTCATTTACTAAATTATTATTACCATCTTCACAATGATTAAATTCAATGAATGGGATAAATATTTCTTATCTCTAATGCTAAAGGGAAGAATCTTTGTCTTTACTATTTATTGCTATAGGTGTATAAAAAGGGTCTCAAATATTGGATTATTATTATTATCACGAGGCGTTTCTCGCAGGAGTGGGGCAAGGGCACCGCGGCCAGGTGCCGGGAGCAGTCGCCTTGTAGGGTAGCCTCAGCGCCCCGCATGCTCTATATCACCTCGTCGCCGCCCCATACCCAGCTCAGCCGCCGTCCGGGATTCTCCACGTGGCGGAACAACTGGTAATTCAAGATTGAAACCCTAACCCGTATACAAAAAAAAAAAAAAAAAAAAAAGGCAATAAGTGAAAATCTCCAGATTTGTAAATTGGGACATCATTCATTCATAAATTGATTTCCTCTTTGAATTCTCTTTCATTTATGTCTTGTTTGATTGCACAAATAAATGGGTCAAATTGAATTATTTTCTCAGTTTTCGATTTCATCAAGCATTTGAGACGTGTCTAGGAAACGAATTCAATCATCCAACAAGCCATCTTTGTCCTCTTACAATCGAATTATCATCCTAGGGATCAAGATAGGGCTATTGATTGCCGAGCTCGATATGCGTTTAAGGATTCCGCCTCCAATATTTATTATATAGATAATGATACCCTTGTTCTCTTGAAGTCTCCATAAAGCCACCCCCTTAGGTAACCTCTTCCATATGTATCTTTCTATCCTCTTCCCCTGTCCTTCTTTCTTAATCTCACATTTATGGAGTTGTTATTCTACATCTCGACTAGTAGGGGCTAAATAGGTTTTAACATATTAAAATTAATGATTTTTACCCTCTGTTTCCAACTTTTGTAGTAGAGTAATGCAGAATATTGATTCTCACGTGATGAATCAGTGAAATTTTTAAAAAGAAAAGTCACAAAGACCAATTTTTAGGGATGGCCACGATAATGAAATTCATCCACATTATTCCCATTCCCATTGGGGACAGGAAAGATTATTGCTTGATGGGGATTTTTCCATTCAAATTTGAACAATTATTAGCATAAAAAACACAAAACATAAATAAACCGAAAAAAGGGGCAGTAAAAATATAAAAAGAAAACAATAATACAGAGGAGAATATTTTTATTTGAATTTGTCCTAAATTCTTTTTTTCTCGTCTTATAGTTTTTTGTTCTTTACTTAAACTTAGTTGTTATATATTCTCAGCCTTTTAACCTAGTAATTATACACATACATATATCTCTTCTCTATTATTATAAGGGTGAGACCCTATCTTTGTTCAATCAACATTTTTGTCATTTCTTTTCAAAAATATACCTGTACACGTACACTAATTATAGTTTCACTATTTACAAGAATGAGGGATATAATTAGAAAATATTAAATCCATTAACTGGTTTTGAACCGGTGTTCCTCATCTCTTCAAATGGTTACCAATAAAATCTCAATTTCCTCCATTTGAATTTAAACAATTCAAAGGTAGATGCAGATTATTGTTGTTCTTGTGCACTTTCATGAGGTATGTTTTACATGTAGAAGTTGGGTCTATTCTTTATTTTTTAAATAAATTTCCTACTTCAATCTTTGTAATGTTTCATGTTTTTGAAATTAGGGTTTGATTCTATTTTCACTAAATCTATTGTTCATTTTGCATTTCTACATGCTTACACCCATGGTTTCTCGATGCAAAGATGCCTCTAAGTTTTAAACCCCTTTGACAAATTGGGATTCAGCTTTCACAAGTTATGTTTTCCTACTATTATAGACTGATTTTCTTTCTCTTTTGATTAAATTGTTCTAGGATTTTGTTCTTCATTGATTCTTTGTTCTAGAAGTTCATTCTTACCTTCATTTTCTTTTCTTGCCTTGGTTTCTTTTTTTTTTCCCCACATTTCAATTTCATTTTCTGCTCCTTATTTCGATTTTGCTCTTTATTGTTTCTTTATTATTCCAACTCCAAGCTCCCTATTGTCTTCTCATTTACCTTTCTTTGTTTTTCTTCCTTATCAGAAGATAAATGGATCTTTTTGGTTCTTTAACAATTTCTCCATGATTGCCATAACCCTTCCTCCCCACTTACCATTTTCACTCCCAGAAATATTTTCCATTTTTCATTTTAGTTTCTTTGCCTTTTATTCTCTTCTTCTTCTTCTTCATTTTTTTTTTTTTTTTTTGGAATTTTTTTCGGGACTGTGTTGTGTTGTCTAGTTCATCTTTTTTGGTTTGTTTTTCTCATTTTTTTCTTTCTACAATTAATTCTTCTTTTTCTTCTTAATTTCTTCAAATCGCATTCAATTTTGAGAATCGCTTTAGTCTTTTCCTATTTTATATACCGTGTCAAAGAAAATAGCTATTAATGGTAATATTTTCTTCAATTTTGGGTATTCAATTTTTTCTTTTAGCTTCTATGTTTTGGTTTCTATCTATTCTAAAAATGGGGAACCTTTTTTATTTAATTTTTTTTTGGAAAACTGGAAACCCATTTATTTGATTTCTCTAAAGTATAAACCATTCATATTCCGAATTTTTTTTCATAAAACAATATCCTTATAACTCATAATACTTTTTCTTTGTTACCGTGATAAAAGTAATTATTTTAAAGTATCTGTTTCAAATTTATTTTAAATGCACAGGGAAATGCATTTAAGTTTTTCTTCAAATCAGGACATATTAATAACTTTGAATTTATTTCCTTAATACCTGTTTCTTAATTTTCTCCAAAACAAGAGAGATTGGTAATTTTAACACTAATTGCTAAATTTATTCATCCGTTGGGGAGAATGTCATTTTATTCTAAGTCATGAATTGTCCCAAAATTTGTTTACCCCTTTTTTGTAAAGAGGGGAAAGGACAAATTTAATTGAATGATTTCTTATTATTATTTTTCGGCTGTGTTTTCTATCCAACCAAAACATAGTCACAAATTTATGGAAAGACCAAAAATAGGAAAAAGAAAAATAAAAATCTCTCTGAAGTTTCTTGAAAAATCGTTGAGCACGCAGTAGTATATATAATTATTTTAAACTTATAATCAAACAAAAATTAATTTCATATTTTCAGAATATGACTTTCTCGGTTGTGATTCCTCTCAAGTGCTGGGTTTTTTTTTTTTTTTTCTTCACTCTATTATTTCAATCTTTATTTAAGTGATAGTGTCGCACCGCAATTGATACTCGTTGTAATACCCCAGAAAAAATCCAACTTTATTTTTATTTAATATTTAGTGATCTTTTAAAAAATTCTGTGGTTAGGATGAAACTTGGAGCATAACACCCTAATCCCATATTGAAAATGTTGAAATTTTGCAATGTACCTAGGACTATTTATTTAGTTATTATTTTAATCCCACATTGAAAAAGTAAAAACTACAAGTTATTTTTAAGGCTTTTTAATAATGGTTCCTCTTCCCCGATTCTCTCTCGCACGCTCACTCGGTTACTTACCTTCCTCAAGCGCATCTTATTTTACCACTTCACCCATACGTATTGACACGTTTTTCAAGATTTTAAGTTTATTTCTCCTAAATATTCAATTAACTTTCTGAGTTGGTCTGTTATCAGACTGAAGCAATCTTACACCGTTAAATTTGTATTTCTGTCGTCTTCAATTCAAGACCAATTTTAAATATATTTCGATAGCCCTTAAGCTTCTAAATTTTGCCTTGAAGTTATTGAATTAATTAATAGGCCTTTTCGAAATCTGCACTAATTTCCTTGGTAAGTTGTGTTTCCGATTTAGTTGGGTTTCCAATTTAGTGAGTTATTTGATTAATTAGATAATTTTCATAATGTGTTTTAGGGGTTAAGTCAAGTTTTTGAATAAGTTGTTTAACTAGGCTTTGAGTTGGCTTGCTTGCTTGCTTGTTCAAATAAAATTTAGGGACTTTGAGTGACCGTTTGAGGTAGGTGACCTTCCTCTTTTATTCAGATCAGATTAGAGATGCGTTCCTTGCCTAAACTATGGCTTAGGTACCCCTATAAGAGTTGCCTTTTGCGTTGTTCATGCATTAGGTGTTGTCCTTGAGTACACCTTGTGTTAATACTTATTTTGTAACTACAAGTCTTGAATATTGGTTCCAGATAGCCCAGCAGGTTTGCCTCCCTTGGGTCGACCTAGAAATGCAAAGCTAAGTCCAGAGGGTCTATAGGGCATGGGCGATATTCCATCACCAATAGCTCGATCATTTAAACATATTCTCGCAAAACGTGTTCCGAATTATGCTAAGAGAACTAGGGCACTCCAGACCAAGTAAGAAATAAGGAGTATTCCATGATTTTACCATCATTACCTAAACGGGCTATAAATATCTGAGAGATCTTGGCACAAGGTTTGGCCCCCCGCCTTTAGTAATTTAGGCATCAAAGAGTGCTTTCCCAAGAAGCCTCCAGGACACTTTCTCAACCTTTTCTCTCTGTTTCCAGGTATTTCATATCCAACTCTTGGATTTTGGGTCCTCCTTCCAACTTAGCACGGCACTTTCCCGTGGCATGTGTTCTCCACTCTTATAAAGTTAATTGTTAACGAGAATTGTTGTCAACTTGGGTTTAGATTTTGGGGGTTTATTCATTTTTCGGGTTTGCAGATTATGGGTTTGATTTTCCAGACCCGGATTTGATTTTGCATATTTGGGTTTGATTTAGGTATCTTTTTCCTCATATATATATATATATATATATATATATGATTTTTTAGATTTGGAATTACAAACCAGTTCTTCTTTAACCCAACCCATGAAAAAGAACAACAAAGATTACACAGGAAGATTGAAGCAAATGTCTGACCCATTGTTGGGGCGCCATCTTCCACTCGCTTTCTTGTTTTTTGTTTTTCTTTTCTCTGTTTTTTTTTTTATTGGGTCCTTTTGTTTTCTTTAGCTAGTTTGAAGATTTTGATTTGCATTTGGGTTTGAGAATTCTTTCTCACCTTTTTTAAAAGAAAATTTTAATTAAATTAAAATTGAGGGTAAAATAATAAAAGTATTTTATTCAAATTAATGTAAACTTTACAATCAAACAAGTTAAAAAATTAAATCTATTCCCTCTAGTTACAATCTATATCATTTAACATTCAGAACTTAACTTCTAATTTTATCATAAATATTATATCATTATTATTCATATGAGATAATTCTAATATATATTTTGAAAATACTGACTAATACTAAATTATTCTAATTGAAATTAGGGTAAAAATAAATTACATGGAAAGATAACAAACCACTATAATGAATCATTAGAAAAATTTTACATTTAAGATATTTGCCTCCCGTAATATTTGATAATATCCCTCGTTTTACATTAACAATAATAATAATCATAGATATCATATTATTATTATATATTCAAAGTATTGACTAAAATGTAAGTAAATTAATTGTAAGTATAGTAAAAATAAACTTGATACAATTAAATTCAAAAGATATTTACTGGTTAGTATCATGAGTGAAATAGTTTAATTGAAAGGGTCCACAAACTTATTGGTAGTTAGCATTGATTAAGGGAATAATAAGGTAATTAAGAATCGTAACTCATATGGTTGTTGAATTGTCCCATTTAGTAAAATTAGCGGTCAATTTGTACGACTTGAAACGTTAGTTACTAGATTTATTCAAAACAATTTTGCTTCTCAACCAACTTCGGGAAAATATGATCTTATTTTAGTCTACTCATAATCTTTTTTTTATTTTCTTCAATTTTTCTTATGCCTCAAATACGTAAACTTCAAAAAGAGAAGAGAAAAAAAAGAAAAAAGAAAAAAGTCGCAGTGTATTTTTTAGAGAAAACAGGAAAACAAAAATTTTAAAATACATAAAATAAAATATCTCTTTCCGAACTTTTAAAAATTCATTTTCTTATTTAAAATAGTTATTTTTTAAAAAAAATTGGGGAAATAATTTTTAAAATTAACTATATAAAAGGGAGAGGAGATTTTTATAAAGGAGTAAGAAAGTTGCTTAAAGAATTTCGCATCACAATTTTCAAATACTTAAACCTCTTTTTATAAAACGAATAAGATTTTTTTGGTAAAAAGAGTTGAAGAAATATTTCTTTAGGGAAAATCGCTGTTTCTAAAAGGTAAAAATTATCTTTTAAAAAGAAAATGAGGTTTTTGAAGTTGATAGAGAAGAAAATTTTCCTTTTTTATAATAAATTTAGAGAAGAAAATTTTCCTTTTTTATAATAAATTTAGAGAAAAATTAATAAATAACGACTGCGCATAAATTAGGTACAGTTGTTGCCTTGTGATATTTAAAAGAAAAAACAAGACTCATAATTACATCGTTTTGGATATAATCTTTTTTTTAATTTTTTTGTGTGCGTGCTACATTTAAATAAGGTGCAACCGCTACACCAAAATTAAGCTCATAAATTTATGTTTCCTTATTTATCCAAACAATTGAAGGCAATTTGTTCCATTTTGAAATTTAAGTAATTAGTGAAAAAATATTTTGGGAAATGTGAAAGAATAAATGAACGGATACGATGTGTAAAGTAAATGAAGTCCTCGAGAGGAAGCAATATATTTAAATATTATTTGGGGAAAGTTTAATTGTTGGGGCCTCGTTAATGAAAATTTACACTACCTAGGTAAAACAAAGTTTTAGAGAAAAAAATTCTAAGCATTTGTTTCACAGAAAATAAATACATTTCATGAAGATTTGCTAATTTTCTATTATTTGGTTTGGATACTAAAAATTTACAAGAAAATGACAAATATAGTTTCTATAAGAACATAATACAATAATGGATAAATATCTAAAACACCTCATGTAATTTGGATAATTATCGAGGAGAACTCGTGCAGTTTTAAGTTTTATCTCCACACTTACGGAAATAGCCTAATAGGTTCCTTCAATTTAACTCTGTCCAAATTAATAATGGAAAGTGGTTAAAAAATTGAATAAAATGCATAAATTTAGAAGAAAAAATAAAATAAAATAATCATAATTTAAAATTATTTTTTCCCGATTAAGATGAGAATCTTAGGTCGAGGACGAGAAGGGTTATTACCACTGGATTGATTTGATGAGATTTTAAGAAATGAGTTCTTTATTTTAATTAAAAAATATTTTACTCCTTTGCATATAATAATTTATTTTCTCCTATTTTTTTCCTTAATTTTTACATTTTATTCTCCTTTTTAACAATTCTTTGTTATCAATTTGTATCGTAGGTGGTGTGGAAAAAAAAAAATCAAAACAACGAGTGATCTTAATAATAACCCTAACTAGATGGTGTGTTTTAAATAATTTCCCTATAATAATTTATGAATAAGAATAAGAGCCTTAGCTGATGAATGGGAGTAAAAAGGGTAAAATGGGAGAGAAAAAAACTAAGGTTTGGAAACGTTTTAAGTGAAAAAAAAAAAAAAACATTTTTTATTAAAAATATTTTTTATTGACTTATTTTTCTAAGCATTTCAAATACTCAAAAATATTTAAAAAATTATTTTATCAAGGTATTTATTTCCCAAACAAATGGATAAGGAAGTGTAAACAAATTTTGTTCCCCACAGGAAAAGAATGGCAGGGACGGAGCGAGGATGTAAGATAATAGCACCTTACCCCCGCATTTCCAGCAAGTTTCTTGTGTGCTTTTTGTTAATTTGACAGTATATATTTGATTTAAGCACTATGACAACCGATTTAAACTGATTCAGGCCATCAAGTTACTAATTTTAGCAGCTTTGACCTTGACAGGCTCCTCTAGTGTTTACTGATTCAAAAGTCTATAAACCGGACCATTGATTTATACCATAGCATAATTCTAGAAAAGGGCCAAAAAAAAAAAAAAAAAAGAAAAATCTAATCCGAGGAAGAAGGATTAAGACACCTGCTCTCGAAGTGACCAAAGATGGCTGCTCTGAGGAGCAGAGGAAATGCTACTGCCGGCCTCTTCTGTGCCACCAATAGGTCCCACAACATCACAAGCCTTTGGAATACTTGCTCCATCAACATTGCTCCCTAAAAGATGAGCCAATAATTCTAAGCCATCAAAATATTAGACATTTGTCCCAAACAAGCCAATTGATGACTATCACAACACTAAAGAAAAGTTTCTTTTTGGTATGAATATCACATTAGACAGGGCAAAACTTCAGCAACGGGACCATAGTAGCGTGCAAGGAATTGAACGCAATCTAAAATGCTTTGGGGGCATGTGTCGGTTAAACAGAAAAACAGTTGGTTACTATTGAGGTCACAATTTGACATCGGAAAGATTGAAGAATTGAATGCCTCTTGGAGCCTTTAAAATGTTCGCAATCTCACATCGAAAAGTATGAACAAAGGAATGACCCCTTGAACCTTATAAAAGAGGACCCCCTCTTCCATTTTCAAAACACACCAATAATCATTTCTCTTGTAAATTCCTTTCTCCCTTGTATTTAAGTAGAGAAAGGGGTGAGTGAGAAGTTACTCATAAGAGTGCTTGTGAGAGAGGAGTGTGTATTATTTTCTCCATATAGTGAAGATCTACAGCAGCTCCGTGGACGTAACCTGTTTCAGGCGAACCACGTAAGTTCAATGTCGCTCTCTTTATTTATTTTACTACATTTCATTCCCAGTTTATTTCTGTTATCCCTTCAATTATCTATTCTCGAGGGTATTTCCGTAATAATTGGTATCAGAGCCAAGTTTAAGGTTCTTTTGGGAGCTTGGTAGCAATTTAAGAAAATTATATCTAAGGAGGCTAGGTTTTAAGTGGAACCGTTGTGACCCTTCCAACCTTTCCTGTGAATTTTTCTTGTTCTGTTTAAAGAGGCTAGTTGTTTGGGCTGGGCTTTGACCCTACCAGTCTTTCCTAGGAACCTTAGAATTTCTACAAGCTTGGTGTGAAGCAATGGCCAAAGGTGAAGGATTAGGACCCGGGATCGACAAGTTCGATGGTACAGACTTCTCATATTGGAGGACGCAGATCAAAGATTATCTATACAGTAAGAAATTATATTAGCCTTTGTCTGGAAAGGAACCAGAAATAATGGAGCAAGATGAGTGGGATACACTTGATCGACAGGTGTTGGGCATGATTCGATTGACACTGATAAGGAACGTTGCTCATAACGTGGCAAAGGTTGAAACTATTGTAGAGATGATGAGCATTTTGTTGGATATGTATGAGAAGTCGTTGGCAAATAACAAGGCACATCTTATGAAAAAGTTGTTTAAATTGAAGATGGGAAAAGGAACTTTTGTCGCCGCACATGTTAATAAGTTTAACACGATTGTGACACAACTCACTTCAGTTGAAATTAATTTTGATGATGAAATTCGTGCTCTCGTACTTTTGGCTTCCCTACCAAACAGTTAGTAACATACGAGAGCAATGATTAGTAATTCTATTGGCAAAGGAAAATTGCAATTCAATGATGTTAGGAATCAAATTCTTTTTGAGGAAGTGTGAAGAATAGATTCGGGCGAAGGAACATCAAGCTCAGCTCTAAATGTCGAGAATAGGGGCAGAAACAATGAAAGGAATTCTAACCAAGGTCGTGGCAAATCCAAGTCAAGGAACGACAGAAACAGATCCAAAAATTGAAGAAATTGAGAATGCTGTAATCGTGGCAAGAGTGGCCACTTAAAGAAAGATTGTAGAGCTTTAAAGAAGAATGAAGGCAAGCCCAACAACAACACCGCCAATGCAACCATTGCTGAGGAACGTGATGCGTTACCGTTGTCAGTAGACAACTATCTTGACTCTTTGGTGATTAACTCAGGAGCATCATTCCACACTACGATAAATCGAGACGTTTTGGAGAATTGTGTTGTCGGTGATCATGGTAAGGTTTACCTGGCTAATGTTGAGCCCTTAGTTATTGTTGGGATCGGTGATATTAGGCTGAAGATACCCAACAGATTTGTGTGAAAGATTCACAAGGTAAGCCATGTGCCCAAACTGATGAGCAATTTAATTTCAGTAAGGCAACTAGATGACGAAGGACATCATGTGATCTTCAATTATGGAGGTTGAAAAGTCACTAAGGGAGCTATGATTGTTGTACGAGGAATGGTGCCTTGAACCGAGTTACTAACATGTCTTCTCACTTGTAACTGACTAAGCCTGGAATATTATTTTTCATACTTTCCCTGGATGGTCACTGAAATTGTTGATGTTGCATCCAGATCCTAATTGTCTCCTAATTTCCTAGAAATATGGATAAAGAATGACTTCTCTCCTCTCTTTCTCTGAAGAGTACTAACTGTCCCAGCATTTAGATGCCTTTTTTTACTCCCAAAGATGGTCCCTGAAATTTCCATTTTTCTTTCTTTGTGATGTTTAATGTATTTTTATAAAATGCTTTGCAGAGTCATAAGCTTAAGAAATCCAAATATGAAATATTTTTCTGCATATAGACTGTATAGCTTTATGGTCTCTATTTTTGCTTTTGCAGAGCTTTTCAGTCATTAAAATTTTAGAGGATACCCATGGAACTGCCCTCCGGAGTACATCCTTCCAACATTGGGTGGCAATAGTGGAAGTTTTTGCATAGGTCATTTTATTGCGTTCTTGAATTATCATAGGAAACAGTTACATGCACTTGCTCTATGATCTCTTATTCTTATTGGGCTGCAGGTTGCTGGTTGCCGTGAAGAGTCATCCGTGAAAGCTTTGTCTGAATGCTGCGCATGTGTTGCAGTAATGTTATCTCGAGTAGCTCAGGGTCTCGGGGCATGTGCTTCAACCTCGGTTCCTGAAACGACCTCTGCTCCAATGATGAACGACAATTTAAAATGGATACTGGACCATGCTAAGACATCCGGTGTACTGGATAATTTATGTATTTGTATAGCAACTTCTGGCACAACTCTCATGTCAGGTTCTTCGAATTTGTTGCGTGCTGCTTGTGAAGCATGCAAGGCTATTTTGGTCATTGTTTGATGCATTTGAAAATTTTTTTTTCCCATGAAAGATAGTCCATATTTACTTCCATTAAGTTTTCTGCCGGGCCATTCTTTACTTTGTCGTGACATTAAAGGCAACGGTTGAGGCGCATTGGTTGGATCAGAATCAGGAAAGATTATTGATGCAGTGACGAGAGCATTCCTCAGATCAAAAGCAATACAGGTTGCTATATACTGCTGTCTTCATCGCCGCCTTGAGGCTGTGCTCTTTGCTGCCATTCAGGTGTTATCTCGCGTCCAATTCTGTTTCTGCTTTTTTGGCCTGCACTGGTGCAATTATAATAGCTTGCGGTGGAGAATTCAATCCTACATGAACTCACTGGCCCAACAACTAATTTACGATCATGGGGCGATGCCACCCAATGCCAATCGGTCATGGGATGGGAATTCAACATGCAAACCACACATGTTTGGCTTAGTTGTGATGTGCTCCTCGTCACTTAATATGAACCCTTTACGTGTTAGGATCAAAACAGAGCATAGGTGAGTAGGCGGATTGAAAATTTAAGTGTCACATCGGCAAATTAAAGCCTAGCAATTCAATAATGATCTTGGGGCCAGTCCACCGAGGACCAATTGGTTTTGAGTTGAAAGCCTCTAGACTGTAACATGATATCAGAGTAGGCAATAGACATGTGCTTGGCCAAACGCCACACTTTCCACATGTAATATATTCTCCATATGTTTGGCTTAAATAAACTAACATGTGAGGAGGCATCCGGAGAATCATGGTTTTACAAAATGGTCAGTAGCGGCAGCTACATAATGGTATCGCCCTATAATACTGTTACACCCTACTTTAGCAGAGTTCGTCAGATTCACGGTTGTCGCCGGCATCGATAGTGGCTGTTACGGCTGTGACGGCCACAACGGGTAGTTTTTTTTTGTTTTTTCTTGTACCTTTTGTGGTTGGCGTTCATGGAGGAGTGGCCGAGAACAAGTGGGGGACACGGTGGAGAAGATGGGGGAGTGCAGAATTACCCATTTGCCCTTAGGGAAAACTTCCACTCACACAACCACAAATAATAAAAAAAAAGATGGCCAATCAAAGCCTGCTAACTCACTGTATTCATTTGAAAATGCACAGTACTTGGTAAAATATTGGTAGAGTGCATGGCCCATGCCCATTAAAATTGGATAAACATATTTAAATGGTTTAAATTCATTTTAAATTACGTTTATTTGGGGAAAAGGTTTATAATTCCTTTCAAGGAAATTAATCCTTTGAAAACCAAATTAAAATTCTTTTAAGGAAATTAAAGATAATAGACTTAAAATAGAAATTCAAATTCCTTTCAATAAATGGTGAAATTTTTTTTGAGGGAGTTAAATATGTAATGAAATTCTTTTTAAGCTAATTAAATATTTAGTGGAAGGGAATTAAAGAAATGGTGAAATTTCGTTTAAGTGAATTAAATATTTAATGAAATTCCTTTTAAGGGTATTAAAGAAATGAGCAAATTCCTTTTAAGAGAATTCAAAGTAAATAATAATTTATTGTGAGGGCATCTCTTTTAATGAAAACCCTGGTATTTTGAAATGTTGGGGATACGTACTAAAAGTTATATGAGGGAAATTGATCAGTTGGCGCGTCATTCAATATAGCGGGGATGAAATACCACTAGAACATTTATTGTGAGGGCAAAAACTTGGTCAAATTTATGTAATTTTTATTTGTGATAATATTTATTGTTGTGATGATATATATAAAGATATATATAGCTTTTACTTTTGACAGTGCACTTAAATTTATATAAAATCTAGATGTCACGAGTAACAATTTTTTGCTTGATAAATAAGGTTGGGTGGGTCAAAATAGCCTAAAAATCATATATTACAATTTTATCAAATTAAAAGGTCAAAAAAGAATAATCGTGTGCTACGCCTCAAGATTCATGGCCGTTACGGTTGTGTCCCATTACACCTGTAACTGTTACATGATTGTGGCCACGACTGCGATTTAAAATCGTGTTGAGAATACAATCTCACAAAGGGAGCTCAAAAATGTTGCAATTGATAAAAAAAGATCATGGGCTGCTCCACCCACTGGCATTTGGTTTCGGGAAACCTCTCGACCGTCACGCACACAACTTTTAAGAATAGCAACTTCATGCAGCAAGTGCTGTGGCTCAGAACCACTTTCTTGCAATTTCTTATTTCTGTAGTGTGGCATAATCATAAGGTCTTCATTGATTGAAATTATGTTATCTGGGTCACTCGATAGATGAGGGTGGATCTTTTACCAAGTAAAATCCTTTCGGTTTCTGTGGCCATTCACATGAACAGTGTTTGGTTTGATTTGTCTTCTTTGTCCATTTTTTCTTTTTTATATATCTAATTAAGCTGTTGGTGGTTTAAATATTGTTATCTCAGTAATTTTGTTCTTAAATTCAAAGTTGCATTACCAGAATCTTCTTTTCGGTAATTGTAGCTTTACATTTCAGTGAAAGCTATAGGGGTTTTTTTAATTTATATGAAAAATTTTAATTCTTGAATACTCCGATAGAGAAAAATTTATGTCACATTTGTGTTGCCAGAAAATCAGTTTTGTACATTTTTGGATAACCCTGGAATTTCCAGAAATTGACCTTCAACCCAAAACTGCCTTACATATGTGGCCTTATCTGCTTTCACTCTAATTGTGTAAAAGCCAAGTTTCATGGTAACTGCATTTTTCATCTGTATTTGTTTGCATCATGCTTGCATGATCATCCCTTGTTTCCATTTTGAAATAGGTAATGTAAATTTACTATCTTTTCAGCCCATATCAAGATGCTGCCTGCATAGCGGACTTGTGCCTGGGCTTCTTCGTGGACTCCCGACCTCCTTACCAGTGACTACTGTTGTCAGTGGCGGTGGTGATGGTACAGTTTGTGCGCTTCAGCTTCTGATAAAGATCCTCAAACGGGTGAAGTGAGCAATGTGAAGTACAAGTTAACCAATCCAAATGATCTGGTTCTGCACTCATGCCTTCAATTTTCTAGAAGAAATTCTGCACTATTTATGCTCGCATCATCTTGAAATAAACAGCTTTCTCGGCCTTCAATTCTAGCCCACCATTTCTCTTCTAATGGTGGGTTGAACAATTTGTTGTAACCTCATTCCGCAACAGCCACGCTAGCTCTTGCATCTGTTCTATCCCTGGAGACTGGTGTCTCTCTCGAGTCTTCCATCTCTGAAATTGCAGTGCCTTTGATACCATGAACTGTCAGCCTCTGTGATCATGTTAAGATTCTCTAGTAAGAAATCTAAAATGTCAAGAAGGAAGTACAAAGATTAAAATTACAAGTCAATAGTCTTATGAGAGCAGGAAAAGAGGTTTTAAAAGAATCTTCAACTAGTTCAGAAGATGATCAATCAAGAGATCAGATAAGTGATAACAGTCTACATATTAGTTCAGGGTCTTATTCCGACGAAATATTTCGTGAAAACTAAATAACAACTTTGGGGCACCAACAACAAGAAACTGAAAATAAATTATAAAATTCCACCTGCTAGAATTTGTAATCAAGGAGTTTGTTACGAAACTAGTTTTCTCTTAGTCGAAATGATTACATATCCCTTGATTCTTGGATTACCATTTCTTTATCTGCTTCATCCTATGTATGTTACTAGAGAGGGTATTGAGCCGAAATTCCTTGGTAATACAATTTTGTTCAAATTTGAATATTCCCCTGCTATAACGGATCTAAACACTTTAAAGTTTTACTCACTTATTCCAGAGTCAATCATAGAAGTATTACGTAGGAAAACTTCCCACTTGCGAATCATTAAAAGATGTCTCTATTGAACAAATAGTTCTTCTTAGAGCAGCAACAATTTACCTTATGAGCCCTTCAGTTTACCTTATGAGCTAAATTTTGATGGAAAAACTATCCCTACAAGGGCTAGAACTATTTAAATGTCTCTAGAATTGGACAAATATTGCAAGAAAGAAATTAAAGACCTTGATAAAGGCCTAATCAGGAGTTCAAAATCTCCTTGGAGTTGCCCTGCCTTTGATGTGCAGAATGTTGCTTAGGATAGAAAGAGGAGCACCTAGACTTGTCATAAATTATAAACCCCTTAATAAGGTCCTTCGATGGATTAGGTATCCCATTCCTAACGAGGAAGATTTGTTAAAAAGATTATTCAAAGCAAAAGTCTTTTCAAAATTTGACTTGAAGTCTAGATTTTGCAAATTCAAATTCAAGGAGAAGATAGGTAGAGAACTGCTTCTATAGTCCCTTTTGGACAAATGAATGGAATGTTAAGCAGTTTGAGCTTAATAATAATAATAATAATAACAATAATAATAATAATAACAACAACAATAACAACAATAGCAATGATAGGAATAATAATAATAATCACAACAATAACAATAACAAGAATAATAATAATAATAATAATAATAATAATAATAAGAGTTAAAATAATAAAAATAATAACAACTAGAGAAAAGATTTAAAAAATACAAAATCTATTGTGGAGTGAAAAATTACAAACATAGATGGATTAAACGATCGAGGGTGATCTTCATTCAATTCAAGGCCCATTCATGCACTGCAATATAGCGATCTCGCCATATTTAAAGAATCAAGTGCATTTTTTATGTTGTGAATTGAAAGCCCCATAAAGAATTATGATGTAGAAGAAAGTCACAGAGAGATTTTTATATGAAACAGGCCAAGTTCATTGTACAACTCAAGTTTTTAAAAATAAAATGGCTTTAATATTTGCAGGATTAATTACTTTGGGCCTAGTAATAAAAGGAATCCTATACTCTTGCTACCTGTTCATATGAGAGCAAATAAACCACAAAAGCAGAACACTCAGAAGTTCACTGACCGGCATTTCTCAGAATAACCATTGCACATATAAACACCCATGAGCGCATTATAAACAGGGGCCGTCTTAATGCACTTGTTAGCAGCCCCCGTAAACAACTCAACTACAAGGTCGACATTATTAAGTCTGTCAGCAATTGAGGTGCCATTGTCATACTACGCATCTGATGTCATAGGAGTGGTATAATCTGCATGCTTCCTTCTCCAACTAAGAACCTGCTGGAGAACAAGAAATGGATTAATGCCAAGAATAGAGATATGCAATCTAGCTGAACCAATCATTTCTTAAATGGAGCAAGTAAAACTAAAACTCCCAAGGCTAAGTGAGGCCATGAATTCAGCTCCTTGAACAGCTCAACCAGAGCAGGCCCATCGGCATGACTCCTGAACAACGATTTTCCCTTCTCCAAGAGCTTCACAACCCTGTTGGCGTCTTGGGCACTTTGTATCAGTTCATCCGTTAACTGCGACACTTTCTCCCTCAGATCTTCTCTGACTCGAATGTCCAACAAGGAAGGCTTATTGGAGAACAAGCCAGCGATGTCTGGGAAGCCGCAGGGGCATGAGCAGCCACTGTTGGAAGAGACTTCAGAAAAGCCTGTACTTTGAGGCTTTTGTGAGGGTGAGTAGTGGGTTCTTTAGGGTTTTGGGTTTTGTAGAGCACCTCTGGAAGAATAACTTTGTTTGGACAGCGTCTGGGAATTTCCAGACTCGCTTCATTGCAAACAGGTAATTGTAATTCAGGGTTTTAGGAGGGGTTTACAGATTTTTAAATTAAATCAAGACTTGACAGAGAGGAAGACTGTTGCTCACAGCCAGACTATTTTTCATTCAATGGCTCAGAGCTCGCACGCCGCTCATATATTTCTGAGCAATATAGATCAATCAGACTCTTCATCAATACATAATAATAAAAAAAAAACAAAATCCAAACCTCAAGTTTTCCATTTGGCCTCATTGTGCATTACAGATTTGAGGATTGAAATGATGGAAAATAAAAAAAATAAAAAAAAAGATTTGAACCGGAGAGATTTGGGGGGCAAAACACATATCCTTTTCTGTTTGGAAGAAACCATCAGTACCCATTTTAGCTCTGCAAATGCTTTGGGATCTTCATCCCTTCGGAATTACGAAGAAATAGTGCACCTCTACGCGCTAGGGCTTAAAGAGACCACTATGAGACAAAAGCTACAGTATTGTGGGTTCATAACAAATAGAAGAATCCCACACAATTGGGGTCTGTTCAGTAAGCTCATGTACCCGAAAACTGAAAAGAAGAAGAAAAAAGGGGGAAATTTTGTTGTGAGTTGAGCAAAATCCCAATGGGTAAAAAACAAAAGTGATGATAAAAGGGTAACAGAAAACCCTAAAATCGACCAGAGTTCCTGTAGAAACAGTGGGGTGAGAGGGTGGTGGCGTTGAGAAATCTGAGAGGGGGAGAAAGATTTGGGCAATGGTAGAGTGAGCATAACCGCATATTTTGAATTTAAAATTGCAAACCCGTTGTGGTGTCGAACTAGAGGGTTCTCTCTCATTCCCGTTGCGTTTTGAATTCAAAACGTAGGAAATTTGTTGTGGGATCAAACTGGAGTCCATCAAATGAAATGTAGCTGTAATTTACCACGTGAGCACTCTACCAGCATGCCTAGTCACATGACCGTTAAATATATGAAAATTATATTTTTAATTCTAAAAAGGCAATCCCACCTTTGAGTCGAACCGTAGACCACCCAATGCAGATTACCGTTACTTACCACGTGGGCATTTAGGGACATGTAACAACCGTGTGACCGTTGTAGTATATGACCGTTGAGTTTTTGAATTCAAAATTACTCTTCCCGTTCTGATGTCTATCTCCCAGCTCGCACATTGATTTCAAAATTTATGGCCATTACCCAATCTTTCTATATATACCTCCGATCTCTCCTTTGTTTTTGCACAGCAATTTCTATCTCTCTCCTTTGTTTTTGCAAAATTTACGGCCTTCTTCTTCCTCGAGACCGATCCATTTCGGTCGAATTGATTTAGACACTATGGGTTTGAGGGTGTAATCAAAGACAGTGGGGAAAGGAAGAGTCTGATCCAAGTTGGGTTTGAGGGTGTAATAGGAGAATTGGTCGTCTTTCCAGGGTGAGGGAAGCGTATTATTATCCGAGTTTGGTTTGAGAGTGTAACGGAAAATTGGTCGTCCTTCCAGAGGGAAGGAATAGTCTTATCCGAGTTCGGTTTGAGGGTGTAATCGGAGGATTGTTTGTGTATTGTTTGGCGTTTGGATTTTTTGAAATTGGAACTGCTCTTTTGTTCATGTGATTGCTTTTTATGAATTTGTGGCCTTGAATTCTGATTGCACTCTTTTTTGGTTGGATTGAACTTTCTGTGATTGGATTTAACTGTTTGTGGTTGGATTGAACTGTTTTGGTGAGGATTGAACTGTTTTTTTGTTTGTGATTGCAATTTGTGAGTTGCAATTTGTGCTGTTGTTGCTATTGATTGGAACAGTTTGCTGTTCATGTAATTGCAATTGCACTCTTTGTTCATGTGACTGTTTGTGATTGCAATTGTGGCCTCAATCTGTAATGTTGAGGATTAGCAAAATGATGTGTAGTTGCAATTTGTGCTATTATTGCTATTGGTTGGAACGGTTCCCCTGTTCATGTGATTGTGATTGCACTTTTTGTTCATGTGACTGTTTGTGATTGGATTGAACTGTTTTGGTGAAGATTGAATTCTTTTTTGTTTGTGATTGCATTTTTTTGCCTTAATCTGTTTTGGTGAGGATTAGGCAAAACCAGAACAGCTGCTGGGTTGAAGAATCAGCTACGAGTTTCCTTTGTAATGAAGGAAAAAACAGAACAGCTTCTATCTGGACTTTGGTCCTGGAAATGATGTTGCTTTGTTGCTTCTATCAGGACTTTGGTGCTGGAAATGATGTTGCTTTGTTGCTTCTATCAGGACTTTGGTCCTGTTTCCACATATGACACACAGTAACCATTAGTTACTGTGGTTGTTTTCTCCATTTTGCAGTCAATAACGAGGAATTGGCAGGAAGTGAGCCAACAGCCATGACCCCTTCTTTTATTTTAGACTGGTTGATACTAATTTTCCTTATTCTTCTTGCAGTAGTCGATGGATGATCTCAATGAAATGGTGGACAAGTATTACAATGAAGCTGCTATAACAAAACTGGTAATATTGCATTTATACAATGAAGTTACTGACATAGGTATGTGAATTACGTACCACAGCATGCAGGTTGTCCTATTGTAGATCCAAGAGTGCACTATATAAAGGAAAAATAATGGATTCTATTAACTATGTGACAAAGGTATGAAAGCAATTTATTTATGCTACATTTGTTACATTAAGTACCAGAAATGCTGATCTGAATTTGCCAACTGAAGGCATTGGCAAAAATGATAGCTGCAATTTAATACTTCTTCCTTGCCTAGGAAATTATATATCAACAAAATGCATTGGATATTAATGAGAGGGAACTTGGACTTGATCATCCGGGCACTATGAAAAGCTGTGGGGATCTGTCAGCTTTCTACTTTGCTGATGTGAATGTTTTTGATCCTCAACTGAAAACAGAATCTTCAATGCAGTTTCCCGGAGTCAGACTAATCCATGAAAGAAGACTGGAAAAAAAGAAAAAAAAACGTTATCCAGTACCTGGAACTCTGGAAACACTAAGGAGCACTACAACCTGATGCTGCTCTGTCCAAGTTGGGTCTTCAACATATTGAGTTGGAATTGAAGTAAGTCCGAAATAATGAACTCTTCTGGCATTAGATGTTTCGAAACACAACCTTCCTCTATCATTCTTTATATTTTGAGTGGTCTGGACTCTCTTAATATTTTTTTTTTTTCCTCTTTTCATTACCATATTTGAGGCAATTTATGTAAGTTACCATATTTGCATCATCAGCTTTCTTGATCATGCTATGTTGGCAGGTGTGTCAACCGTGCTTTATACCTTCTTCAATTTATATGTGGGCTATCTCATCCAAACATAGCTGCGAGATACATAAATGTAGCAGTGATGGAAGAGAGCATGGGAAATGTTCATATTGCTTTGAGATACCTGCACGAGGCCCTTAAGTGCAACCAAAGAAAATGGGTTTCCAGCAGCACGAGATACCTGCTTTGAGATACCTGCACGAGGCCCTTACTGCACATGATTTTCATTAGATATGTACAGATGACCTGTGTACTCTAATGCAGGACTCCGTCTCATGGCTTGACTATTTTGAATCAAGAGTCCTTGAGTAGCAAGAAGCAGCACAATATGGAACTCCAAAGCCTGACACATCCATTGCAAGCCAAGGACATCTTAGGTAATAACGCATTGTCCCTCTACTAGCAGCTGTATAACAGATTTGCTTTGTTTTTTTTTTTGTTTTTTTTGTTTTTTTTTGCCTGTGGGAACTCACTCAGTTTGCTGCACAAATGTAGGATGATCATCCACTTTATTTGGATCCTAAACAGGCCTCGGAATAAACTGGACTGTTCAACTTTTATTTACTTTTCATCCAAGCCACAAATAGTCTCCTTCAACCGGGACAGCTAATCAAGTTCCTCAAGTGATCATTGGTTTCTGCAACTTGGTAAAACGCATTGTCCCTCTACTGGCAGCTGTAGAACAGATTTGCTTTGTTTTTATTTTTTGCTTGTGGGAACTCACTCAGTTTGCTGTACAAATGTAGGATGATCATCCACTTTATTTGGATCCTAAACAGGCCTCGGAACAAACTGGACTGTTTTCAACTTTTATTTACTTTTCGTCCAAGTCACAAATAGTCTCCTTCAGCCAGGATCAAGTTCCTCAAGTGATCATTGGTCTCTGCAACTTGGTAAAACATCACACACACGTTTAACAAATAATGCTTTATGCCGCCTTTTCACTTTCCATATTCGCTTGAGATGAAAGAGTTAGGATCGAGGGGAACATTGATGAAGTGATTGAATAGGAATTCAAGTATGACAGTTTCACGGCTAATAACAACTAGTAGTTATTTGTTTAGGTTTTATCTTTTTAGTACCAACTCCAAGTCCTATGGCCGGTAAATTTTATGTTCACCACAACTGCTCCAATATCTATTACATCATATAAAGCATTTCAATTTGCCCAGGTCGAACAGGCATCAAGTCAGTTTAGGGATAAGGAAAGCCAAGCCAGCCTACTGTTTCACGAGTTCTTCAAGCATGCTTCTCTGGTTCATTTCTTATAACAGATTTTCTTTTCTTTTTTTTATATCACTCAGGCTGATATAGTAATCTTTCAAGTTCAGACTATATACACAAACTACTGGTGTTTGACTGGCTATATATGTTATTGCTCAATTTGTGTGTGATGATTGTTTCCTCCCCCCGCTCCCCGCCCCCCCCCCCCCACCCCCCACCCCCCCACTTCCCCCCCACTTCCCCAACCAGATATTGAGGCATATATATCTGGTTGGTGTCCAATTGGGAAACTATTTTTATGCTTTGATTGATCTATATCAAAGTGACTTCTTGATGTCAATGCCTCTTACAGGTTATTAACTAACTGTGCTCCTCCTAGACAGGCATGTTGAAAGAGTTTCCCACAGAACAGTAACACATCTGGTTTTACAAGTTGCAGAATTGTCAATTATTTTTTAAGTACATAAAATGGGCTTATTTCAGTACAACCTTGCTTATGTGACTTGGGTGCTGACTGCAAGCTTACAGGTTACTCTCATTTCCTATGTTGTCTTTTAAATTTTACTTCATACTATTTGTGGTCTTATATTATTGTTATGATTATTATTATGACTTATAATTGTTATGATGATTAATATTTGAGGCTAATATTAATAGTGTTGATAGAATTATTATATTCTATTATTGTTTCTGTTGCTATTATTCTTATTATAATATTCTTATGATCATTACAATCATTATTAACACTACAATTATTATAATTATGTTAAGACTATATTATACTCATCACCATAACATCACCATCACCATCATCATCATCATCATCATCATCATCATGACATCAAAATAATAATAATAACCACGATAACGACAAACAACAACAATAATAATAATAATAACAACAATAGTAATAGTAATAATAACACTAGTAATAATAATAATAATAATAATAACAACAAAATAATAAAAACAACTAGAATATTTATAATAATAATTAATAGTAATAACAACAAGTGAAGAACAATAATAATAGTAAAATTAGTAATAATTGAACAATATTTGTAATAATAATAATAATAATAATAATAGTAATAATAATAACAGTAGTAACAATAATAGCAATAATAATAATAGTAAAACTAATTATAACCATAAAAAATAAGAAATAATAATAATTAATAATAATAATAACAGCAAGTAAAAAAGAATAATAATTGGAAAATTAGTAATAATAAAACAATGGCAACAATAAAAAGAATAATGGTAATAATAATAACAATAACGATAATAATAAAAATAATAGCGATAACAACAATAAATTATAATAATGAGCATTAAAATAATATTGACAATAATAACCAGAATAGTAATAATAATAATAATAATAAAAGTAATAATGATAATAATAACAACAATAACAATAATAACAATTAATAGTAGTAACAACAAGTGAAGAACAATAATAATCATAAAATTGGTAATAATAGAACAATATTTGTAATAATGGCTTCAACTTTAATGGATACTTTTCCTCTTGGTGGTAAAGGAATATGTGGGTCAGATTTATCCATATACTCAGGTTGAGTTGTTTGTGGTGGTGGTTGATTACCTTCCCTTGTGGGAGAATAAAACCCTGAGGTCCTAGAGGTTTGACCTTGTTCCAGGGGAGCAATTGTTTTTAAGTTTTTATGATTATCATACCAATCAAAGAAAGGAATGTTTCTCAGAACTTGTGAGCAATAATTCATCCATTGGTCATAAGTTTCTTTTAAGCTTTCATCGGGTAATTCGTTCATTAAGCCAGAGGGTTTTTTCTAAAAATGGTTTATCTAATTCAAAAGGTTCAGTGATCCGATCTAAACAAGCTATGGTTGGTTCTCTGAAAGGATCTGGTACCCTAATGTTTTCTGAAATGTTTGATTCTTGAGGGGATCTAGGTTCAAGTCTCCTAGTAATTTGAGGTTGAGCGATCTGGGCTTCGACCCTAAGGCTGTCTGCCCTAAGATTTTCTGGTCTAGTACCAGGGACTGATGGTCGAGACCTAACAAAACTTTCTGTTCTAGCAGTCCTATATTAATGATCCTTGCCTAGTTAAAGGTGGCTTATCTGAGAGGAATTCGATTTCTACCGAAGAGGTCGGCCTAAATCTAATGGCAACATCTCCGTTGTCATAGGTTATAAAACTATGGACTGGCTAACTGGGAGGTGGAATCGGAATAGGGTTTACCCTAGGACAGATCCACTCTTTTGGGTAATCGATCTCGTCCCATTTTAATAGGCGAAGAATCATCATCTCAACAATAGGCGATGCTTCAAAGCATAGGGTTTGTTTTGGAGAAGTATCTCTAGCTAATCCTGATGATGTCATGACTCTAAAATGAATTTTGTATATTAATTTATAAGGACATGTTCCTAAAAGGAAATTGTAATTATGGGTTTTAATGTCTAAAGTTAAACTCTTTTCTTTATGTTCATCATTATCTATTCCTATAATGAAGTTGGGGTATATATTAAAATACGCAGGTCCATTGGTAAGAGGAGTTTGCGCATTACCAATTATTGATTCTTTATAATCTAGAATTCTGGCATCGCTAAGTACAACTAGCATCGAGCTATTTAGCCCAAGTTTTGCTAATGGTTTGAGTCCAATTTGGACGCAACCTATATGACAATCTCGAAATCCTAATCTAGCATACTTCTTTAAGGATTTCTTAGATAATAGTTTACAAGAATAATTTCTAGAACTATCAAACTTAACATTAATTTCTTTTTTGTTTTCACAAATAGCAGATTTAAACTCTAGCATTTTACCTTTAGAATAAATTGATTTAGGGTTAATGGAAGGGAGCTTCCAATCTTGTAAACTTCTTTCTTTCCAAGCACCTTCGGTGCTAATTATTGAAGAACTAGCTGGAATATCATCAGATTTTACAGATCTTGACTCCATGTCTACTGTATTGTTTTGTCTCTAAGCTACGACTGATTACATGATATGGCCAACCATGGCTATCTCTGCTGTCAAGGCCTTCCAAACGTAGAACGAGAGACTAGACGTAACAGTATGCAGAGAGGAAAGATATGCAAGAGCTAATTAAAGCCCAGCAAGCTGTTCAATAATTCATTTAAAGATAGCTTTGGGAGAGACGGGAGTTTACACGATTTATGGCTCTGATACCACTCAAGAACTAAGGATCATGAAATATCATAAAATAATAATAACAGACAGCGGAATATAACGCAAATACGAAATTTTATTAACTTTAGAAGAACTTACATTAATTGAGGATAGGTCTCTAGAAGAGCCTTGATTTCTTTGAAGATTAATTGAAGTTTGCTTGGAGGATTACAAGAGTCATTCTTACAACACTCGTCACTCCAATTCATACTCTACCTCCTTCCTTTTAGAGGCTTACAATTTATAGGAAAGAAAAGCTAACCTAAATGACTACAATTACACACAATGATGGATGCTGAGTAGGTGCCTTCATAGCTTTCTTGTCTGAACGCGTCGGCTGCAAAATGCCTTTTCTAAAGTAAGCTTTACTTTATGTAAAGTTTACTTTACCTTTATCTTCATGATGTCTTGCACTGCTGTCGTCCAAAGTTATCTCTTCATGAGATGCTTTTGGACGCTTGCGTCGGCTACCGCTGCTTTATGCGTGGTAGGACCCTCGAGAGTCGAAGTTGATTGGCTCGAGGATGCCGTAGCAGTCGTCCTCATTATCCTGGGCTAGGTCTGGGACCTCCTCACTTTCTTCGAATAATGAATAGCTGGGTCCTTCGCTGGCTGGGGTTGACGAGGATGATTGAGAGAGCTTGTACTCTCTGGTAATAGCTTGAATGTCTTCATCTGATTCTGCTTTAAACAGACATTCCTTGTACTCTTAAAGAGTCATTGGCTGCTTGGCCTGAATTGGTTGAGAATTCTTGGACAAATGTGGATGTTGAGAGATCCACTTGTCAATGGTACAGAGGGTGAAATTCTTAATGTCCATGGCAGACCACCATTTGATCTTGACGTGTCTACCGAATTGTGGAACTTCAAATTCGTCAATTCGTTTTTCTTGGATTTGATAATCCAAGAACAGGATCCAAGTGAGGCTAAAATGTTTTGAGAATAAAAAAAGCTCTGGCACCTCAGACCAAGTTTCTGGGAATTTGATTAAAGATTTCCAATAGTTAAAATAAATTTCAACATCAGCTGAAAGAATAACTGGATTTATTCCAAACTTATTCCACCATTCAATAAACCAGACTGGGATTTTTGTAGAAAGCTTTGGACAGAAATAACAAAACCATGTAAGAGAATAATTTTGATTTTGCTTAAAAAGAAACTTTGTCCATGCATCACGATAATCCCAATAATTAAAATATTGTGGAGAAAATTTTAAAGAAAACTTTTTGAACTTACAAGGATCACCCTGCTTGTCCCATTGATCAAGAGTTAAAATCTTCTAGATCCTGAATTTTATAAAAATGATCCTTGAGGGATCATTTTTATCTGGAATCTCTGAGAGTTCCACTAATTGAGTATCAAGAAGAATGAATTCATAGAATTCCAAGGATTTAGGATCTGAAGCATTAAGGGAATCATGGGTTCTTTTAATGATTTTATCAGCAGGCTTTTGCGGCTGATCAAGGAATTCAGGTTTAAGGAATGCATTCTCAAGGTCGCAAAATTTAATAAATCCTTTTAAGAAATAACTTGAACCAGAGGGCTGGCCCGACTGAATGATTCTGGGACTTTGAGACTTTGCTGGTAATGCTGCAACCTGTGCAAAAGAAGCAGCCTGGGATCGCAAAGCAGGGAAGTCCGTGGGTGATATCAAGGGACTAAACCTGTTGCTCAATGGAAAAGTCTCGGGACTTTTTGAGGAAGTACCTACTCCTTGAATAGTCGCCTTCAAATGGGGGGACTCAATTGTCAAGAGATTAGAGTTTGGCGGCTTTATGCCTGATTTTACCTTTGGACTGGTGTCCATTGACGAGGCTAACGAAGTTGGGCTCTTTTAAGCTGATTTCTGACTTTTGTCAAATTTAGATATGGACACAGGAGTGCCCTGACTTTTCTTATCTCCAGACATCGTTGCCCAATTCTTCTTTTCCCTGTAGAAATTCTCTAGATAAGAAATCTGGAAGATTATTAGATTCACCCTTAATATATTATATATCAAAATCAAATATACTAAGAATTGCTTGCCATCTAGCAAATATTTGTTTAGACGCAAGGTTTTCAACATCCTAGGTTAAAACAAACTTTACAGATTTACAATAAACTCTTACAAGAAATTTTTGATTTAATAAATCACTCTGAAATTTGGAGATACAAAGAACCACAGCTAGTATTTCTTTCTTGATTGTAGAATAGTTCTTTTGTGCTGTATTCCAAATTCCTAAGGCAAATTTTACTAGCTCTTCTCCCCCCCCCCCCCAAGGGATTTTATTGTTTCAAAATACCTCCATAGCCTAAATCAGAGGCATCGGTTTCAACAATTTTGAAATATGAGGGTTGAAGAATAGCTGTGCATGGAAGTGTTTGAATTATCTTTTTAAGTTCTTTTACCTTGTCTGTATAGGCGTTAGTCCAGGGTAAAGGAGACTTTTTGAGACGATCAAAGAGTATTTTACAGTGTGGTCGTAAATTTTGAATAAAATTTGAGACGTAATTAAGACATTCAAGAAATCGCTGAAGTTGATTCTTATCCTTAATTTTGTCAGGGAATTTATTGGCAAATTCAATGGCCCTTTGAATGGGTTGAATTCTTCCCAAATGAATGTCATGTCCCATAAATCTAACTTTCGTTTGGAAAAGTTTGATCTTTGGGGCCGAAACTACAAGACCATTTTGTTTAATAATTCTTTGAAAGTGGTTGAGATGCTTCCAATGCTGCTCAAATGATTCGGAGAACATTAGTACATCATCAATATAGACAATGGAGAATAATGAAAATGGATTTAAAATATCATTCATAATTTTTTGAAATTCACTGGGTGCATTCTTAAGCCCAAAAGGCATTATGTTCCACTCGTATTGGCCAAATGGAACTGTGAAGGCAGTTTTATACCTATCTTTTTCTGAGATTTGTATTTGCCAAAATCCTGACTTCATGTCAAATTTTGAAAATACACGTGCTTTATGCAGTCTCTTGAGAAGGTCATCTTTGTTAGGAATTGGATATCTTATCCATGTAAGACTTTGTTTAATGGTTTATAATTAATGATGAGACGAGGTGCTCCTCGCTCTATTTCTATAGCATTCTGGACATAAAATCCTGAACAACTCCAGGGAGATTTAGATGGCCTAATTAGTTTTTTTATCAAGAAGTCCTTGGATTTTGTTCCTACAATATTCAGTTAATTCCAGTGACATTTGTATTGGCCTAGCCCTAGTAGGAATATTTTTCTCCAAAAAATCTGGCTTGTAAGGAAGATCAACTTGGTGTTGCTTCCTTTCCCAGAAGGCATTAGGTATATTTGAACATACCTCTTGTTCAAGTTTATCTTGAAATTCTTTTATCTTTGAAGCAAAATTTTCAATTTGTTCATCAATTCTTTTGATAGCTATTTCTTCTTTTAAAGAATTGATATGAGAAGTTTTATTATTAATTAGATTAATAGTATCTTCGGGCTGAATATTGTTGAATTTTAATATATTCAAATCTCTAGCCTGAGGAGGATATTCAAAATAAAATTTTAAAGTTTTGCCAAATATTCTTGTTTCAATTCCTTCTCTAGTTACTTGCATAGGATAGAGTAGATAAAGAAATGGTAACCAAGAATCAAAAGATGAGTAATGTTTTTGGTTAACAAGAAACTTGTATTAAAACAAATTCCTTGATTGCAAATTTTTGCTTTTGGGGGTTTATATTAAATCTCAAGCCTTTGATTGCTGGCATTTCTTAATTGTTCTTTGGTTTTAACAAAATATTTACTTGGAATTAGTCCTTCTCTAATGCAATTAAGATCTGCTCCTGAATCTATCATAGCAATAAAATCCTGAGAATAATCTGTGAAAATTCTCAAGGTGACTCTACAGTACCATTTTGGAATAACGATTTTATCTATTGAAGAAATGTTTAGACTAGTGTCTTCACTTGCCGATTCTTCAGGGAGTTCAATCTTTTCTTTTCCTTTTGAAGAAATAGAGTTTTGTTCAAGAGTTTTAACCCTATCCTTTAGGGTTTTTATTTCGTATCTTACATCTTTTATTTCTTCTTTAAGATCTTTAATTTCAATGTTATAGGCAATTTTTGAAGGTCTTTTAACAACTTCAAGAATGTCTTGGTTAAAGCCGTCTTGCATTTTCCTATTTTTTAATTTTTGGTCAATTAAACTATCATCTTCTATTTTAGGTGTGGATTTCATTTTATTTAATTTTTCTCTTACTTGATCTAGACATTGTTCTCTAATATAGCTGTCTCCTATTTTGGCAGCTGTGTCTAAGAGAAATTCTATGTCCTTATCAAGAGTATTTAAAGTCTTAGTAGTTTTTGAACAACTACAAGCCTGAGTGGGACATTCAAGATTTTCTTCAGGGGATTGATAATCACTATCATCCTCTGATAGATCATCCTCAAAATCAAAATCTTCTTCGTTAGAAGGATCTTCTGATTCTTCATCTTCCTCTATGGTGCACAGATGCAAGATCAATTTTTCTTTTAATTCTTCTTCTAGATCTAAAGACCTAACTTGCTTAGTAAGTTTGCACTTGTTCGCATAATATCCTACTTTTCCACAATTAAAACACTTAATAGTTTTAGATTTTGAATATCTTTTACTTGGCTTTGAATGTGATTCCTTTTTATGTTTTCCCTTACGGTGAGTTTGGGATTTATGTGTTCTTCTGGGAAAGTTCCTAGATGTGCTAGGTTGTTGATATTTTTTCTTATGCTTCCTCTTAGAGAATCCTGAGTAGCCAAATTGTTTGCACCAAGTTCCTAATTCTTGTTTAGTAGCCTGTCTTTCTTTTTCTAGACTAAGCTTAAACTTTAGATCTTTACAAAGTTTAGAAGCAACCTCTTTTACTACTTGATTAATTTCCCCAAAGGTCCAGTCAAAGAAATCATAGTTCAGACTATTTTGTTCTTTCATAGCCATCATTTCATCTTTGACCTTTTCACTAAAAATTGGGGGTAATCCATCAACAAATTTTTCTTTCCAATGGGCTTCGTGGCAGTCTTTCCTAGAGTAAACTCTAGCTATGAAGGCATCTCTATACCATCTATAGTCGGACATTCTTCTACACCGAATATTATTTAGAATATTATAACCATCAGTTTCATCCTTGGCCCATCCTACAAAATGTAGGAGTAAGGTTTGTAATAGAACATTTAATGCATTGGGGACAGGCTGTCCTTGATTATTTAAGACAACATTTCCCTGATTGTCCTCTAGATGGGCACTTATAATTTTATCCCTTTGAAAGTTTGTAAAGTTTTCCTACCAAATAGCGAGAATTCCTATAAATCCTAAAATAATTTGTTCAGCCAATTTTCTTACCGACAAATTTTGTTTTTCCTGATAAATTAATCCTACCATATACATTTGCCTAGTTGTGTTAATTATTTGATATTCTGACAGTCCATCAATTTTCCATTCATAGAAACTTTCAGTATTATATATTTTTGTGGGCAAATCTTCTTCATATTGCAAATCTGGCGCTGAAGGCCTAGGATAGAAATTTTTAGTTATTGAGGTATGTGCAGCTAAGATATTATCTTGTTTTTTAGTATCTTCGATTTGTAATTCGTGAATTAATTCGTCTAAATATTCAATGGTTGGTTCTTCCTTATCTAAGGCAGAAATATTTTTGGTGAGCATGTATGAGGGATCAGGAAATTGATTAAAGTATTCCCACATTCCTAACAAATCTTTCTTGTTTTTGTTTTGTGGATTCTAATGGGTCGGTTTCAGTTTTTATCTTTACCTTCTCCTTCTCCTTCACAATAATAATAATAACCACCATAACGACAAACAACAACAACAATAATAATAATAATAACAACAATAGTAATAATAATAATAACACTAGTAATAATAATAATAATAATAATAACAACAAAAAGCAGTAATAATAAAAACAACTAGAGTATTTATAATAATAATTAATAGTAATAACAACAAGTGAAGAACAATAATAATAGTAAAATTAGTAATAATAGAACAATATTTGTAATAATAATAATAATAATAATAGTAATAATAATAACAGTAGTAACAATAATAGCAATAATAATAATAGTAAAACTAATTATAACCATAAAAAAATAAGAAATAATAATAATTAATAATAATAATAACACCAAGTAAAAAAGAATAATAATCGGAAAATTAGTAATAATAAAACAATGGCAACAATAAAAAGAATAATAGTAATAATAATAACAATAACGATAATAATAAAAATAATAGCGATAACAACAATAAATTATAATAATGAGAATTAAAATAATACTGACAATAATAACCAAAATAGTAATAATAATAATAATAAAAGTAATAATGATAATAACAACAACAATAACAATAATAACAATTAATAGTAGTAACAACAAGTGAAGAACAATAATAATCATAAAATTGGTAATTATTGTCACCTATTTTTAGAAAAGAAAAATTTATTGATGGATTGCCACCTATTTTTAGTGAAAAGGTTAGAAATGAAATGATGACCATGAAGGAACAGAGTAGCCTATCTTATGACTTCTCTGATTGGACTTTCGGAGAAATTAACCAAGTTGTCAAAGAAGTTGCCTCTAAACTATGCAAAGACCTAAAATTCAAATTTAGTCTTGAAAAGGAAAGAGAAGCTACAAAACAAGAAATGGGAACCTGGTGTGAACAATTTGAATACCCCGGATTCTCTAAGAAAAAACATAGGAAACGTTATCAGCACCCTAGTACCTCTAGAAATCCTCCTAGAAAACCCCATAGGACTAAACATTATCATAAAAGAAGACATAAAAAAGAATATAAGCAAAGTAAACATAAAATCCCTTCAAAATCAAAAACTATTAAATGTTTTAATTGTGGGAAAACAGGACATTATGCTAATAAGTGTAGATTAGCCAAACAAATCAAAACAATGGACATAGATGAAGATCTTAAAGAAAAACTTATTTTGCATTTGTGCACTATTGAGGAAGATAGTGAATCAGATTATTCTAAAGAAGAATCTAATTTAGAAGAATTTATCACTTCCAATGAAGAAAGTGACTATCAATCCCCAAATAAAGACTTAGAATGTCCTATTCAAGCTTGTAGCTGCCAAAAAATTAAGACCCTGAATACACTAGATAGGGACATAGAATTTCTCTTAGATACAGCCGCTAAAATTAGCAATACCCATATACGCGAACAATGCCTAGAACAAGTTAGAGAGAAATTAGAAAAGGATAAAACAAGAAAAAAATTTGAAGATGATGATTTTGCAAAAAATAAAATTAAAGATAAAAGAATTCAAGAAAACTTTAACAAAGATGTTCTTGATATTGTTAAAAGACCTACTAAATCTTCACAAAATATTGAGATAAAAGATCTCAAAGAAGAAATTAAAGACATTAGAAAAGAAATCAAAATCTTAAAAGAAAAGGTCGAAATACTTGAGCAAAACCCCATTTCCTCAAAAGGTAAAGAAAAAAATTGAAGAGTATCCAGAAGAAAAAGAAGACACTAGCCTCAACATATCCTCTATTGATAAAATTGTCATCCAAAAATGGTATTACAGAGTTACTTTAAGAATCTCTACAGACTATTCCCAAGATTTTATAGCTATGATTGATTCAGGAGCTGATTTAAACTGCATTAGAGAAGGTCTTATTCCTAGTAAATATTTTGTCAAAACTAAAGAACAATTGCATGGCGCAAACAATCAAAAACTGAAGATTAAGTATAAATTACCTAAAGCAAAAATTTGCAACCAGGGAATTTGTTTCAACACTAGTTTTCTACTCATTGAAAATATTACGCACCCTTTAATTCTAGGACTACCATTCCTTTACCTTTTGCACCCTATGTAGGTTACTAGAGAAGGAATAGAAACAAAAATTTTAGGAAAAACTTTAAAATTTTATTTTGAATACCCTCCTCAAGCTAGAGATTTAAATCTCTTGAAATTCAATAACATTCGGCCCGAAGATACTATTAACATAATTAGTAATAAGCTTGCACAAATTAACTCTTTAAAAGAAGAAATCGCTATTAAAAGAATTGATCAGCAAATTGAAAAGGAATCTCAAAAGATTCTAGAGTTTCATAAAGAACTTAAAAAGAATGTTTGTGCTAGTATTCCAAATGCTTTTTGGGATAGGAAACAACATGAGGTTGATCTCCCATATGACAAGGATTTTTCAGAGAAAAATATTCCCACTAAGGCTCGACCTATCCAAATGTTGCCAAAATTAACTGAATATTGCAAAAAAGAAATCCAAACTTTACTAGATAAAAAACTTATCAGACCATCAAAATCTCCCTGGAGCTGTTCAGGATTTTATGTTCAGAATGCAGCCGAAATTGAAAGAGGAGCTCCAAGACTGGTAATAAATTATAAACCATTAAATAAAGCTTTAAAATGGATTAGGTATCCAATTCCAAATAAAGATGATCTTTTGAAACGATTACATGCCGCTAGAGTATTTTCAAAATTTGACATGAAGTCAGGATTTTGGCAAATACAAATAGTAGAGAAAAATATATATAAAACAGCATTCACAGTCCCATTCGGACAATACGAATGGAATGTCATGCCATTCAGACTTAAAAATGCTCCTAGTGAATTTCAAAAAGTTATGAATGATATTTTTAATCCATTTTCATCATTTTCTATCGTTTATATTGATGATGTTTTAATATTCTCAAATTCTTATGAGCAGCATTGGAAGCATCTCAGGCATTTTCATAAAATTATTCAGCAAAATGGTCTTGCCATTTCTGCACCTAAGATTAAACTCTTTCAGACAAAAGTTAGATTTTTAGGACATGATATTCATCTAGGAAGGCTTAGACCCATAGCAAGGTCGATTGAATTTGCTGATAGGTTTCCTGACGAAATTAAAGACAGAAATCAACTCCAACGATTTCTTGGATGTTTTAATTATGTGTCAAATTTCATTCAAGACCTTAGGCCTCGCTGTAAAATTCTTTATGATCGGCTTAAGAAATCACCACCTTCATGGACACCTGAACACACTATTGTTGTCCAAGAACTTAAAAGGCTTGTCCATGCATTGCCATGTACGACTATTCTTCAGCCCTCATACCTCAAAATAGTTGAAACTGACGCTTCAGATTTAGGATATGGAGGCATTTTGAAACAACAAAATCCCTCAGAGGGGGAAGAAGAGCTTGTACAATTCACCTCTGGAATTTGGAATAATGCTCAAAAAAATTATTCCACAGTTAAAAAGGAAATTTTAGCCATCGTTATGAGTATAACTAAATTTCAAAGTGATTTGTTAAATAAAAAATTCCTAATTAGAGTTGATTGCAAGTCAGCCAAATAAGTTTTAACCAAGGATGTTGAAAACCTTGCCTCTAAATAGATATTTGCTAGATGGCAAGCCATTCTTAGTATTTTTGACTTTGATATAGAATATATTAAAGGTGAAACCAACAATCTTCCAAATTTCTTATCTCGTGAATTTTTACCGGGAAAGAAAGAATTGGCCAACAATGGCAGGTGACAGAAAAAGCCAAGGAGTCCTAGTTTCAATTAAAAAATTCGACAAAAGTCCATCTCTGGCTTGGAAGAAGAATTAAGATTAAGTGGTGGTCAGCCATGGATATTAAAAATTTCACCCTAGCCAACCTTGACAAATGGATAAACCTTCATCCTCATTTAGCGAAGAATGCTCAAGGTCCAGCTCGGGTTTCTTCTTTAGCACCACGACCCATGACATTTGAAGAATATAATGAACGATTGCTTAAAGCAGAATTTAATGAAGATATTTTGGCTATCTCAAGAGAGTATAGACTGTCAAAAATAGCCTCGCCAGTACCCACTCATGAGGACTCTCAATCAGACGAAGTACCCAACTTTGCTCAAGACAATGAAGATGATTGCTATAGCATCCTTGACCCACTCGACTTCGACATACGTGGGTCCTTCAGGACATAAAGTCGTGATTGCCGTCTCAACAATCCAAAAGCATCTCATAAAGAGAATTGCATGTGACCGACAAGGAAAAGTAAAGCAATAGCTTTCCATAAAGGAGATTCCAGCCGACGCATTCAGCCAAAAGAAGCCTTGAAGGCATCGAGTCAGCATCATCATTGCACATAGCTTTAATTATTCTTGTAACTTTTATCCCTATAAATTGTGAGCCTCTGGGATGAAGCAGGCAGAATGAAAAATTGTAATTCTTGGAGCGACGAGTGCAAGAAAAATGAGAGCGTTCGTCGAATGCGACAAGCCTTCTCACGAATTAAGGCTCTTTTAGAGACCCATCCTCATTTAATGTAAGATCTTTCCAATATTTAAATAAAGCCTTCTGATATTTTAATGATTTATTTATTTGCTTTCTGAGGCAGATTTATTTAGTTTAGCTTCTTTTATAGTTATAATCGATCCTTAGTTGTATTGGTAATTAGTAGTAAGAAAACAATGGTAATAATAGAAAAATATTAGTAAATAATAATAATCAAAATAACAATAATAACAATAACAACAATAAGTTATAACAATAATAATTAAAATAATATTGGCAATAATAACCAGAATAATAATAATAATAATAATAATGACAATAATAATAACAATATCAACAATAACAACAATGATAATAATAATTAATAGTAATAGCAACAAGCGAAGAACAATAATAATTTTAAAATTAGTAATAATAGAACAATAATCGTAATAATAATAATAATAATAATAATAATAATAATCAAAATAAGAATAATAACAATAACAATAACAATAATACTTATACTAATAATATTATTACGAGTAATAGTATTTCCACTATTATACTAATACTAATACTAATACTAATACGTATACTAACACTAATACTAATAACAACAATAATAACATAAAAAAATTAATAATAATGATAATAATAATAATAAAAGTAACAATAATAGAAATAATAATAATAGTAAAACTAATTATAACAGCAACAAAAATAAGAAATAACAATAATTAATAATAATAACAAGTCAAAAATAATAATAATCAGAAAATCAGTAATAATAAAACAACAGTAACAATAATAATAGTAATAAATAATAATAACAATAACAACAATAATAATAGTGATAACAACAATAAGTTATAATAATGATAATTAAAATAATACTGACAATAATAACCAGAATAATAATAATAATAATAATAGTAATAATGACAATGATAATAATATAATAATAGCAACAATAATAAGCATTAGTATTAGTTTTTGTTGTTAGTATTATTAATTATTATTATTATTGTAATTTTCTTTGTTATTAGCATTAGTATTTATTATCATTACTGTTTATGTTGTTATTGTTGTCATTATTGTTATTATTATTATTATTATTATTATTCTTGACTTTTACTATTACAATTGTTCTTGGCTTGTTAGTATTATTATTATTGTTGTTGTCGTCCTCATTATTGTTATTACTATCATTATTATTACTATTGTTTTATTATAACTACTTTTATTATTATTATTATTATGTTCTTGACTTGTTGTTATTAATAATAATTATTATTATTATCATCAATTTAGTTTTTATTATTACTACTAATTGTTGTTATTGTTATTATCACTATTCTTCTTCTTCATTATTATTATCACTACGGCTACTACTACTTTTACAATCGATATTGTTATTGTCTTGTTGTTATTATTAATTATAATAATTATTATTATCGTAGTTGATTTTATTGTTGCTACTAATTGTTGTCATTGTTATTATTATTATTATTACTACTATTTTACTGTTACTACTTTTATTTTTATTGTTGTTCTTGACTTGTTCCTATTATTATTAGCCAATATTTTTATCATTGTAGTTATTTTTATTATTACAACTAATTATTGTTATTGTTATTATTATTATTACTAGTACTAATGTTTTATTATTGCTGCTTTTTATTAGAATTTTTCTTGAATTCCTTTCATTTATTGTTATTATTATTTTCATTTTTTATTATTACTACTTATTTTTGTTTTAGTTTTATTATTAGAGTTAGTCCTTATCGATCCTTTATTTGAATTGGTATCTGAGCCATTTATCTGATAAGTACCTTTGTGTCTGTTGAACGAAATTATCCTTTATTGCATTCCAACTTCTTTACAATCACATTCTTTGCTTGCTATTCTTTGAACTGGTTGAAATATCTCATGCTCTTCCATATCCTGATCTATAGCTCGTAAATCTATTAGCCAAGTCTCTCTTGTCGCGTTTGATATCTCTGATTTAGGTTATGGAGGTATTTTGAAACTTCAATTCTTGAAATAATAATCTCAACTTACTAGGATTGCTATTTTCACAACACTCGTCACTGTAATTTTTCATTCTGCCTTCTTCATCCGAGAGGCTTGCAAGACTCAAAAAGTTACAACAATAATTAATGTCGACGAAACAACTTCTGTTGTCTTGCATCGGTGAAGTTCTCCTTTTGAAAAGCTTCTTTTACTTTTGCCTTTGTTGGGCACTTGCCTTTATGGCCTTTGGATTAGTGCATCGGCTACCACTGCTTTATGCACGATAGGAACCACGCAAATCACGCATTTCTAATGGGTTAAAAATCCCATAGAAATCATCCCCGTTGTCTGGGGCCAAGTCTGGGCTGTCTTCTTGGGAATCTTCATGAAAGAGACTAATATAGGGTCCTTCGCCAGCTAATTGTGGTGAGGATGACTGTTTGTATTCCTTCATAATTTTCTCAACTTCTTCATCTGACTGTGCTTGAGCAAGGCACTGCTTACATTTTGCAAAGGTCATGGGGGCCTTTGAGATGCTAACTTCAGATTCCTTGGAGAGATGTGGATGAAGACTAATCTATCTATCAATATTTCCAAGGGTAAATTGCTTGGTTTCCATAGTAGACCACCATTTGATTTTGATGCGTCTACCGAACTAAGGAACTTCAAATTCTCCAATTTGTTTATCACGCACCTTGTAATCCAAAAATAAAATCCACGCGAGGCTAAAATGTTTGGCAAAAAGAAAGAGCGTCGGCACCTCAGACTAGAACTCTAGAATTTTCATTAAAGATTTCCAATAATTGAAACAAATTTCCACATCAGTGGATAGAATAGCTAGATTCATCCCAAACTTATTCCACCACTCAATAAACCAAATTGGGATTTTTGTAGAAAGACTTCAATCAAAATAGCATAACCATGTTAATGAATAATTTTGGTTTTGTTTACAAAAGAATTTCACCCAGGCATCCTGGTAATCCCAATAATTGAAATATTGAGGAGAAAATGTGACACCCCCACCTTTCATACACTAAATAGGTGTACAAAGGTGCACTTATTCATCGTCCATTAAATGGTTCCCTATTATTAACACAAAAGTGGAACCATAAACACCGCACTTAATACTATATTATAGAATTAGTCACATCCCAAAGGGGAGTTCAAAGCAACCAAATGTATAAATGTTTAGCTACTAATGGCCCTTTGACACTTACCACCATCACCACTCTCGTGCGTCACGTTCGTATGGGACCCACCTGAAAAAGGTTTAAACCAACAAGGGTGAGTGTGATTGAACACTCAATCAGGGATAATCAATCAGGTGCATGTTCAAGAAAGTTCAACACAACAAATTCAACATACCTTAGCTCGAACCGTCAACCACTGAGAGACCCATAAGGTCATGAACGGTGTGTCTGTTTAAACCCAGACACGGCCTCCAACTCTTGTGCATTAACCCAAGCACGGGGTCTACTCAACGTATCCAGGCCCGTCAACCAGCCATTACGGCTCATGTGTGCATTAACCTGAGCAGGGGGTCTCCCATTCCCGTTTTCGCGGTTGTTTATGTCAGTCAACAGGTTCAAACGTAACATTGAACAATCAACATAACAAGTGGGACCGAACAATTAGGTCCAAGCATGTTCAAATCAATGTTTGGGATTTCGACAATTAAAATGGCAATAATTGGGTTAGTGGGTTCAAACGGTTATACTCAATTGTAGCCAAATCAACGAATCAGGCTCAAATAATAGGTGCAATCACGATCCAGATGAGCAAATCAACATAGACATGCCAAATAATGTCTAGAACAACAAATAGGACTCAAATACTAATAGTTTCAACTGACTTTTAAAGGATTTAAGACGGTTCAACAAAAGAACTGAAATTCCTCACAAAAGAATAAAATCAAAGTAAAAAAATGAAATTTCTCTTACAAAAATAGATCACCCTTACCTGATCACAAAGTCAAAACAAGTGCTTTCCCCTGTTTTCCCCGCTGCCCGCTCACGCCACTTCTCTTTTTCTTTTTTCTTTCCTTCATTTTTTTTTTCCTTCCTTTTTAATTTCCTTCTCTTCTTCCGTGCTCCTGAGCTCAATCTATTTTTTTTCCGATGCTAGTTGCTACTGTAGGTTAACTTTGCTTTCATCTCACTAACTTATATTGATATTATAATATAATATTATATATTTATATATAACACGTCGCCAAGCCTATGCTCCTTTGCTGGCTTATAGGCCAAATGACTAAGACTCTGACGCCCCACGCATGTTTGCCAAATACATATATATTATATTAAGATAATAAACATATTATTTTATTTTACTATAACTTACACGTATAAAATTATTTCCTTACGTATTAGCTATGTGCGTAAATAAATAATCACACATTATACATTCCCCTATTCCACCTTTCACCAGATTTACCATCCTTGAATTATTATGGGGTCATTTTGTCATTCTGATTCTTCATTTAACACAAACAACACACCAATCTTTCCATTTTCAGTTCTATATTTAACACTTATTCAAATTAAGATCAAATGGAATTTTTAGGGTATTACATCCTCCCCTCCTTAAAAGAATTTCGTCCTTGAAATAAACGTACCTAGTTCAGGAATAGCTCTGGATGCTCCTTTCTCGTTTTATCTTCAGGCTCCCAAGTTGTTTCCTCCGTTGAATAGTTCTGCCACAGTACCTTTGCTAACTGTATCTATTCAGGTTACAATACTTGACCTTACTGGCAAATACTTGAATGGGTCGTTCCACATAAGATAAGTCTTCTTTACGGTCTGCTAGTTCATCTTTAGGTATATGCATTGAGTCTAGCATGTGCTTCTGTAATGCACAGATATGGAATGCATATATGCCTACTGGGGCCTATAAACTCCCACATCCATTGTATAATCTCTAAGGACTTGTTATATAATCGACTTCAACTAGGTCATGCATTCTTTTAAACTTTAGGAATTATGGTTTTCTGGTTTATTTGTAGGTTGGCTACCTATGCACTTCAACAGTTGTGGTACCTATTCACTCTTGCTCATGTCAATCAGCTTAAAAGAATAATTGTTACTCCAGTGGCAAGACGTTCCTCAATTTGTACTGAGTTTCTCTTATAGTTCCTAGTGTTTACCATCACAGAAAAATTTAATATGCATTTGCTTAGGGTCTTGTGATACTAAGCATTCTTTTTTTAGAATCCATAATACCACCTAGTAATGCATAAGAATATTAACCATAAACTTACTCAGAGTTGACATGTTAACATTCGACTTCCAACATATAGATAGCAATTTGTACACATTCAGAAACTACTTCCTTCATTGAAACAACAAAAGAGCCCTATAAGCCAACCATGCCACTACGACCACATACAAAAGTGGGGCTATATATTTTTTTCCCCTATGAGTCTCATCTACGAGTAAGCTACCTCTTAGCCTAAAGCAGTGATAACACTTGCTTAACTGTACAACAAAATTCTAACTAGACAACATGTCTAAATGCTCACGGAGCGGCGATGAGTCCTTCTAGGCACCGACATCACGGTCAGCTGGGCTCTCCGCCATGCTTGTCTCCTATAGTACATGTTATCATGCTCTAGGCTTCCCACATACTGCTCTTGGCACTCTAGGGTACTGCGGAGGTACTCGTTGTCTCGGCGCAGGGATAACACCTCCTCCATCACATATCTAGATTGGGGAGCTAACCCAGATCCGATTGCAAAGCGTCGTGGCACAAAGGGCACTGGATGGTAGGATGGTTGCGTCGAACTACTTGGTAGACTAGTTCGTCAAGGGCCTGCCTGATATGTCGCAGCACCTAGCGCTATGGTATAGGGATCCTGTCAGGGAGATGCGTGTATGGCTGTCGGGACATTTGGCGGAGGTAATACTATGTGTGGACCCTCAACAGGTACCTCGGTGACAGTTGCCTGCCTCAAAGGACTTGAAACGGGGGCTGGTATGTCCATGGGTTCATCATCTACAGAGTCATGTTCACTAGAAGGCATTAGAGACTCCCCAAGCATCTCATCATTATTTTCAGTATCACCCCCATCGGAGTCGGAGCTAGGGTCGCTGCCAGATCCTCTCTCGAGCTCCTCCCCTGAATCCTCTTCCGGATCCTCCTCAGGGTCCTCATTCGGGTCTTCTTCCGGATCCTCCTCCGAGTCCTCTTTCGGATCCTCCACATATATATCCTCAGCAAATCCATTCCCTGCTATGCCGTTGTGCTGCTGAGGATCTTCCTGAAGAGGCAAGTCTGGGTCTGACTCATCCACTGGAGCCCCCACAACTACATGGTCAATGCAATCAACCAACTCTATGAATCTATCTTCACCATATTCATTCACCATCTGCACGAATGCATGACACTGTCAGTACACAGGGCCAAACCCAATTGAAATGATCAATTAGGCACAACAAATTCTATATAAGTGATAGAGTCCATAACATCCCCACACACAGTTAGGTTTGACTAACAATCAACCCGCTCTCGTTCAACCGATCACCGGCTCTTAAATATCGTTCGGGATACAAATTATCTACATTTGCTACCTTAAGGTATCTACCACTAACCACTTCAAAGTACCCCACTTGAGTCTTTGTTTACTACGTTTCTTGCTAGCAGCTAGTTCAAAATTTCTAGCAGCTAGTTCAAAATTTTTAGCAACCCTGCACTTAAGGTGTTCTTCCTCGGAGTCATCTTTATTTTTTATTTTTTTATGTTTCGTGCTAATATAGCAGGTTAAAATAGGGTAAAACCATTACATAATAACAAGATTTATAGCTAAAACAAACACAATTCCACTTAAGTTATCCACCGATAGCTATCACATTACTTTTGCTACACATAAGTCATTACAAACCAAAAGTCTCAAACTGGTCCGATACAGTCTTTTACATACTAGGTCCATAACTCGACACATGTACACCAAAAGTAGGTAGGATCATTTTTAGCAAAAAGTTGAGGGTCTATAGAAAACATTCTTCTTAGAAGGTCTCGTTTATAGGGGGGTTGTCCTGAAGGTCCCCGTACAATTGGCAAAGTTGTGCACGCATTGCCCTCATTTGAGGATCACGTCGTCCTGCAGTGAAGTTCACCATCTCTCCCACTTGCCTTTGACTACCTCGTATTTGACAATAACGTCCCCATTGCTCAGCGATTAGATGATCTTCTAAATATTCGATATGCCTCTTGAAAGCTGCTCTCTCCCTAAGTCTCTTATTCTTTTGATTCTGAAACTCCATCTCCAAATGCCTTATCCTATTCATCATAAACCTCGAAGACCCCTCTTCCACGTTCACCACTTCATGTGGCTCAAACCTTATAGGAGAAAATACCTCTGATGTGTATGGTGCCTGAGATGGCTCAGGAAAGTGGATAGGTCCTTCTACTGAACTTTCTGATCCATCATGCACTTCTCGAAGGTTCCTTTGATAATTCTGGTGAATGCCATGAGCAACGAATATCTATCTGCCACGTCCACCTCACTCCATCTATTAGAAGAGGCATAAAATAATAAAATATAATATAATAATTCGTACTCACTCTTTGCTTAACCCACCCAACAACAATCGAATCTAATGCTTCCCATTTAGTTTCCTCGAGCGCTACTAATGTCTACAAAATCCAAGACCTATGCTCTGATACCAACTGTGACACCCCCACCTTTCATACACTAAACGGGTGTACAAGGGTGCACTTATTCATTGTCCATTAAATGGTTCCCTATTATTAACACAAAAATGGAGCCATAAACACCGCACTTAATACTATATTACATAATTAGTCACATCCCAAAGGGGAGTTCAAAGCAATCAAATGTATGAATGTTTAACTACTAATGGCCCTTTGACACTTACCACCATCACCACTCTCATACGCCACGTTCGTATGGGACCCACCTGAGAAAGGTTTAAACCAACAAGGGTGAGTGTGATTAAACACTCAATAAGGGATAATCAATCAGGTGCATGTTCAAGAAAGTTCAACACAACAAATTCAACATAGCTTAGCTCGAACCGTCAACCATTGAGAAACCCATAAGGTCATGAACGGTGTGTCTATTTAAACCCAGGCACGGCCTCCAACTCTTGTGCATTAACCCAAGCACAGGGTCTACTCAACGTATCTGGGCCCGTCAACCAGCCATTACGGCTCATGCGTGCATTAACCCAAGCACGGGGTCACCCATTCCCGCTTTCGCGGTTGTTCATCTCAGTCAAAAGGTTCAAACGTAACATTCAACAATCAACATAACAAGTGTTACCGAACAGCTAGGTCCAACCACGTTCAAATCAACATTTGGGATTTCGACAATTAAAATGGCAATAATTGGGTTAGTGGGTTCAAACGGTTATACTCAATCGCAGCCAAATCAATGAATCAGGCTCAAATAACACGTGCAATCACAATCCTAATGAACAAATCAACATAGACATGCCAAACAATGTCCAAAACAACAAATAGGACTCAAATACTAATAGCTTCAACTGAATTTCAAAGGAATCTAGATGGTTCAACAAAAGAACTGAAATTCCATAAAAGAATAAAATAAAAGTAAAAGAATGAAATTTCTCATACAAAAATAGATCACCCTTACGTGATCACAAAGTCAAAACAAGTGCTTTCCCCTCCTTTCCCGCTGCCCGCTCACGCCACTTCTCTTTTTCTTTTTTTTTTCCTTCTCTTCTTCCACGCTAGTGAGCTCGATCCATTTTTTCTTTTAATGCTAGTTGCTACTGTAGGTTGACTTTGCTTTCATCTCACTAACTTATACTGCGATTATAATATAATATTATATATATATATATATAACACGTCACCAAGCCTATGCTCCATTGCTGGCTTATAGGCCAAATGACTAAGACTCTCACACCCCACGCATGTTTGCCATATATATGTATATATATATATATATTATATTAAGATAATAAACATATCATTTTATTTTACTACAACTTACACGTATAAAATTATTACCTTACTTATTAGCTATGTGCGTAAATAGATAATCACGCGTTATACATCCCTATATTCCACCTTTCACCAGATTTACCATCCTTCAATTATTATGGGGTCATTTTGTTATTCTAATTCTTCATTCAACACAAACAACATACCTATCTTTCCGTTTTCAGTTCTATACTTAACATTTATTCAAATTAAGATCAAATAGAATTTTAAGGGGTATTACATCCTCACCTCCTTAAAAGAATTTCGTTTTCGAAATAAACGTACCTAGTTCAGGAATAGCTCAGGATGCTCCTTTCTCGTTTTATCTTCAGGCTCCCAAGTTGTTTCCTCCGTTGAATAGTTTTGCCATAGTACCTTTGCTAACTGTATCTGTTCAGGTTACAATACTTGACCTTACTGGCGAATACTTGAATGGGTCGTTCCACATAAGATAAGTCCTCTTTACGGTCTGCTAGTTCATCTTTAGGTATACGCATTGAGTCTGGTATGTGCTTCTGTAATGCACAGATATGGGATGCATATATGCCTACTGGGGCCTATAAACTCCCACATCCATTGTACAATCTCTATGGACTTGTTACATAATCGACTTTAACTAGGTCATGCATTCTTTTAAACTTTAGGAATTATGGTTTTTTGGTTTATTTGTAGGTTGGCTACTTATGCACTTCAACAGTAGGAACAACAAAAACTACTTCTTGTTGCAGTACTTATTCACTCTTCCTCATGTCAATTAGCTCAAAAGAATAATTGTTACTCCAGTGGCAAGACTTTCCTCAATTTGTACTGAGTTTCTCTTATGGTTCCTAGTGTTCACTATCACAGGAATATTTAATATGCATTTGCTAAGGGTCTTGTGATACTAAGCATTCTTTTTTTAGAATCCATAATACTACCTAGTAATGCATAAGAATATTAACCATAAACTTACTTAGAGTTGACATGTTAACATTCAACTTCCATCATATAGATAGCAACTTGCACACATTCAGAAACTACTTCTTTCATCGAAACAACAAACGAGCCCTATAAGCCAACCATGCCACTACGGCTACGTACAGAAGTGGGGCTATATATTTTTTTCCCCTATGAGTCTCATTTACGACTAAGCTACCTCTTAGCCTAAAGTAATGATAACATTTGCTTAGCTGTACAACAAAATTCTAACTAGACAACATGCTTAAATGCTCGCGGAACGGCGATGAGTCCTTCTAGGCACCGACATCACGGTCGGCTGGGCTCTCCGCCATGCTTGTCTCCTATAGTACATGTTATCATGCTCTAGGCTTCGCACATACTGCTCTTGGCGCTCTAGGGTACTGCGGAGGTACTCGTTGTCTCGGCGCAGGGATAACACCTCCTCTATCACATATCTAGATCGAGGAGCTAACCCAGATCTGATTGCAAAGCGTCGCGGCACAAAGGGCACTGGATGGTAGGATGGCAGCGTCGAACTACTTGGTGGACCAGTTCGTGAAGGGCCTGCCTGATATGCCGCAGCACCTAGCACTATGGTATAGGGATCCTGTCGGGGAGATGCGTGTATGGCTGTCGGGACATCTAGCGGAGGTAATGCTATGTGCGGACCCTCAACAAGTACCTCGGTGACAGTTGCCTGTTTCAAAGGAGCCGAAATGGGGCTGGTATGTCCATGGGTTCATCATCCATAGAGTCATGTTCACTAGAAGGCACTGGAGACTCCCCAAGCATCTCATCATCATTTTCAGTATCACCCCCATCGGGGTCGGAGCTAGGGTCACTGCCAGCTCCTATCTCGAGCTCCTCCCCTGAATCCTCTTCCAGATCCTCCTCCGGGACATCATCTGGGTCCTCTTCCGGATCCTCCACATACATACCCTCAGCAAATCCATTCCCTGCTATGCCGTTGTGCTGCTGAGGATCTTCCTGAAGAGGCAAGTTTGGGTCTGACTCATCTACTGGAGCCCCCACAACTATATGGTCAACTCAATCAACCAACTCTATGAATCCATCTTCACCGTATCCATTCGCCATCTGCACGAACGTATGACACTGTCAATACACAAGTGCAAACCCAATTGAAATGATCAATTAGGCACAATAAATTCTATATAAGTGATAGAGTCCATAACATCCCCACACAAAGTTAGGTTTGACCAACAATCAACTCACTCTTGTTCAACCGATCACCTGCTCTTAACTATCGTTCGGGATACAAATTATTTACACTTGCTAACTTAAGGTATCTGCCACTAACCACTTCAAAGTACCCCACTTGAGTCTTTGTTAACTACGTTTCCTGCTAGCAGCTAGTTCAAAATTTTTAGCAGCCACCCACTTAAGGTGTTCTTCCTTAAAGTCATCTTTTATTTATTTATTTTTATTTATTTTTTTATGTTCCGTGCTAATATAGCAAGTTAAAATAGAGCAGAACCACTACATAATAACAAGATTTATAGCTAAAACAAACACAACTCTGGTTAAGTTATCCATAGATAACTATCACATTACTTTCGCTACACATAACTCATTACAAACCAAAAGTCTCAAACTGGTCTGGTACAGTCTTTTAAATACTAGGTCCATAAGTCGACACATGTACACCAAAAGTAGGTAGGATCCTTTTTAGCAAAAAGTTAAGGGTCTATAGAAAACATTCTTCTTAGAGGGTGTCGTTTATAGGGCCGTACAGTTGGCAAAGTTGTGCACGTATTGCCCTCATCTGAGGATCACATCGTCCTGCAATGAAGTTCACCATCTCCCCCACTTGCCTTTGACTGTCTCATATTCGACAATAACGTCCCCATTGCTCAGCAATTAGATGATCTTCTAAATATTCGATATGCCTCTTGAAAGTTGCTCTCTCCCTAAGTCTCTTATTCTTTTGATTCTGAAACTCCATCTCCAAATGCCTTATCCTATTCATCATAAACCTCGAAGACCCGTCTTCCACGTTCACCACTTCATGTGGCTTAAACCTTATAGGAGAAAACACCTCTGATGTGTATGGTGCCTGCGGTGGCTCAGGAGAGTAGATAGGTCCTTCTACTAAACCTTCTAATCCATCATGTGCTTCTCGAAAGTTACTTTGATAAGTCTGGTGAATGCCATGAGCAACAAATATCTCTCTGTCACGTCCACCTCGCTCCATCTATTAGAAGAGGCATAAAATTAGAAAATATAATATAATTATTCATACTCACACTTTGCTTAACCCACCCAACGACAATCTAATTTAATGCTTCCCACTTAGTTTCCACAAGTGCTACTAATGTCTACAAAATCCAAGACCTATGCTCTGATACCAACTGTGACACCCCCACCTTTCATACACTAAACGGGTGTACAAGGGTGCACTTATTCATCGTCCACTAAATGGTTCCCTATTATTAACACAAAAGTGGAACCATAAACACCACACTTAATACTATATTATAGAATTAGTCTCATCCCAAAGGAGGCGTTCAAAGCGATCAAATCTATAAAAGTTTAACTACTAATGGCCCTTTGACCCTTACCCCCACCACCACTCTCGTATAGCACGTTTGTACGAGACCCACCTAGAAAAGGTTTAAACCAACAAGGGTGACTGTGAATGAACACTCAGTAAGGGATATCAATCAGGTGCATGTTCAGGAAAGTTCAACACAACAAATTTAACATAGCTTAGCTCGAACCGTCAACCACTGAGAGACCCATAAGGTCATGAACGGTGTGTCTGTTTAAACCCAGACACGGCCTCCAACTCTTGTGCATTAACCCAAGCACGGGGTCTACTCAACGTATCCAGGCCCGTCAACCAGCCATTACGGCTCATGTGTGCATTAACCTGAGCAGGGGGTCTCCCATTCCCGTTTTCGCGGTTGTTTATGTCAGTCAACAGGTTCAAACGTAACATTCAACAATCAACATAACAAGTGGGACCGAACAATTAGGTCCAACCACGTTCAAATCAACGTTTGGGATTTCGACAATTAAAATGGCAATAATTGGGTTAGTGGGTTCAAACGGTTATACTCAATCGCAGCCAAATCAACGAATCAGGCTCAAATAATAGGTGCAATCACAATCTAGATGAACAAATCAACATAGACATGCCAAATAATGTCCAGAACAACAAGTAGGACTTAAATACTAATAGTTTCAACTGAATTTCAAAGGAATCAAGGCGGTTTAACAAAAGAACTGAAATTCCACAAAAGAATACAATCGAAATAAAAGAATGAAATTTATCTTACAAAAATAGATCACCCTTACCTGATCACAAGGTCAAAACAAGTGCTTTCCCCTCTTTTCCCCGTTGCCCGCTCACGCACTTCTCTTTTTCTTTTTTTTTTTTCCTTCCATTTTTTTTTCCTTCTCTTCTTCCGCGCTCCTGAGCTCAATCCATTTTTTTTTCCAATGCTAGTTGCTACTGTAGGTTGACTTTGTTTTCATCTCACTAACTTATACTGACATTATAATATAATATAATATGTATATATATATATATATATATAACACGTCGCCAAGCCTATGCTCCTTTGCTGGCTTATAGGCAAAATGACTAAAACTCTCACGCCCCACGCATGTTTGCCATATATATATATATATATATTATTAAGATAATAAACATATTATTTTATTTTATTACAACTTACACGTATAAAATTATTACCTTACGTATTAGCTATGTGCGTAAATAAATAATCACGCGTTATACATCCCCCTATTTCACCTTTCACCAGATTTACCATCCTTGAATTATTATGGGGTCATTTTGTCATTTTAATTCTTCATTCAACACAAACACACCCATCTTTCCGTTTTCAGTTCTATATTTAACACTTATTCAAATTAAGATTAAATGGAATTTTTAGGGGTATTGCAGAAAAGTTTAAAGAAAAATTTTAAAATTTGTTGGGATTTCCCCACTGCTCAATAGCAATAATCTTTTTAATTTTGAGCTTCATAAAAATGTCCTTGAAGGATCATTTTTATTTGGGATATCGGCAAGATTAGTGGAATGAGTATCAAAAAGAATGAACTCATAAAAATCAAGGGTTTTGGGATCAGAAGAATTGATGGAATCGTGGGTTCTTTTAATAATTTGGTCTACAATTTTTTGAGGTTGATCAAGAAACTCAGGTTTAATGAAAATTGACTCAACATTGCAGAATTTATAAATTTTTTGGAGAAGTACCTTGAAATAGAGGATGTCTGTTTGGGTGAATAGTTTTGAGGTTTTGGAGACTTCTGAGGGGATGCTGCTACCTATGCAAAAGTAGCAATCTTGGCTGCAATGCAGGAAAGTTCGAAAGTGATTGCAAGGGACCAAACCTGTTGCTTGAATGGAAAAAAGTCTTTGGACTTTTTGAAGGAGTGCCAACCCATTGACTGATAGTCGCCTTCAAATAAGGAGACTCTAATGTTTGAGACTTAGAGATTTGCGGCTTTATGCCTGAATTTACCTTAGGACTTGTTTCCATTGACGATGATGAAGGGCTTCTTTGAATAGGTGTTTGTGGTTTCTTGTCAAATTTGGAGACTGTAACCGGTATCCCTTGACTCTTTCGGACTGCCATCATGGCAGGTCAATTTTATTTTCTTTCTTGGAGAAATTCACGAGAAAGAAAATCAAGAAGATTATTAGTTTCTCCTTTTATATATTCTATATCAAAATCAATGATAGTAAGGATGGCTTGCCATCTAGCAAATATTTGTTTTGACTCAAGATTTTCAACATCTTTTGCTAGAACAAACTTTTACTGATTTGCAATCAACTTTAACTAAGAATTTTTGAAATTTGGTTATGCACATGACAATGGCTAAGATTTCTTTCTTAAATGTGGAATAGTTTTCCTATGCATTGTTCCGAATTCCTCAAGTAAATCTTACTAACTCCTCTTTCTCCTCCCCCCCCCCCCCCCCCCGAGGGATTTTGTTGTTTCAAAATACCTCCATAACCTAAATCAGAGGCATCACTTTTAACAATTTTGAAATAAGAGGGTTGAAGAATAACTGTGCAAGGTAAACTTTTAAAAAATTGTTGGAGTTCTTGCACTATCTCTATATGGCCTGACGTCCATGTAGGAGGAGATTTCTTAAGTCTATCAAAAAGAATTTTGCAACAAGGTCGAAGATTCTCAGGGAAATTAGAGACGTAATTAAGGCATCCAAGGAATCGCTAAAGCTGATTCTTATCCTTAATTTCATCTGGAAATTTACTTGCGAATTTGATGGCTCGTTCAATGGGTTGGATGCGCCCAAGATGAATATCATGTCCCAAAAATCTTATTTTTGTTTGAAATAATTTGATCTTTGGGGTTGATACAACCAAACTGTTCTGTTGAATAATATTTTGAAAATGATGAAGATGTTTCCAATGTTGCTCAAAAGAATTGGAGAAGATTAACACATCATCAATATAGACAATAGAAAAAAAAGAGTATGGGTTAAATATATCATTCATAATCTTCTGAAATTCACTAGGAGCATTTTTCAAACCGAATGGCATAATGTTCCATTCGTATTGTCCAAATGGAATAGTCAATGAAGTTTTATACCTATCTTTTTCAGCAATCTGTATTTGCCAAAATCCTGACTTCATGTCAAGTTTGGAAAATACACAAGCTTCATATAACCTTTTTAACAAATCTTCTTTATTAGGAATAGGATACCAAATCCATCGAAGAGCCTTGTTTAAAGGTTTATAATTAATAACTAACCTAGGAGCTCCTCGTTCAATTTCTGCTGCATTCTGGACATAGAATCCAGAACAACTCCATGGTGACCTCGATGGTCAAATAAGGCCTTTTTCTAAAAAGGTTTGAACTTCTTTTCTGCAATACTCAATCATTTATGGTGACATTTGTATTGGTCTAGACCTAGGTGGAATGGCTTTTTCACAAAAGTCAGGTCCAGAGGAAAGTTTCAGCTTCATGTTGTTTTCTTTCCCAAAAGGCATTAGGAATGTTAGAATAGATAGATTTTTCAAGTTGGTCTTGAAAATCCTTAATTTGCTGAGTATTTTTCTCAATAAGCTGATCAATCCTTTTAGCCGCAATTTCTTCTTTAAGTGACATAACATAACTAGTTTTCCTATTAATAATATCTAAAACTGATTCTAGCTGAATATTATTAAATTTCAAAGTGTTCAAATCACAAGCTTCTAAACGAAACAATAAAGTCTTTCCAAAGATTTTTGTTTCAATTCCTTCCTTTGTAATATACGTAGGATGCAAAAGGTATAAAAATGGTAATCCTAAGATCAAAGCAATGAATTCTTGAGAATAGTCACTTGATATTCTCAGAGTGACCTTGCAATACCACTTTTGAATGACAATTTTATCAATTGAAGAAATATGAAGACCAATATCTGGTTGGTCTTCTGAATCTGGGTATTCTTCAAGAATTTCTTTTCCTTTGAATATTTTTCGAGTTCTTTAACTTGATGTTTTAGAACTTGAATCTCTTTCTTTACCTCTTTGATTTCTTCTTTGAGGTCTCGAACGTCAATATCTAGTTTTTTGCTTCTAGGGCGACTTACGACATCTAAAACATCTTTATTAAAGTTTTCTTGAGTTCTTCTTTCAGAGAGTTTTTTCTTAGCAAAATCATCTTCTTCAGATCTAAGGTTATTTTTTCCCTTCATTTTTTGCTTAACTTTCTCGATGCACTGCTCTCTAATTTTTGGGTCATCAATCTTTGCTACTATGGTCAAAAGAAATTCTACATCCTTATCAAAGGTAGCAATCGTTCTAGGCTTTTTGCATCCTTTGCAATTGCAAGCCTGAACTGGACACTTTGTTTCTTCTTTTGTTATTGTTGTTATTGTTGTTATTATTGTCATTATTATTGTTATTATTTAACCAGAATCATAATAATAATAATAATAATAATAATAATAATAATAATAATGACAATGATAACAACAATAACAACAATGATAATAATATAACAATAGCAATAATTATAAGAATAAGATTAATAATAATAATAATAAATAATAATAGTAATAGTAGTAGGAATAGTAATAAATCGGAAAATTAGTAACAGTAAAACAGTGGTAACAATAATAATGACAATAATAATAATAACAATAACAAGAACAAGTTATAATAGTGATAATTAAAATAATATTGACAATAGTAACTAGAATAATAATAATAGTAGTAATGACAATAATAACAAAAAAAAAAACAATAATAATATTAAAAATAACGATAATAATAAGAATAAGATTAATAATAATAATAATAATAATAATAATAATAATAGTAATAGTAATGGTAGTAGTAATAGTAAATACTAATAATAACATCAACAAGAATAAGTAGTCATAATAAAAGCACCTACAATAATAATATTAGTAGTAGTAAAAATAATAATAATGAAAATAATAATAATAATAATAATAACCAAAACAACAATAACAATAACAATAATAATAATAATATTAATAATAGTAGCATCGATAGGGAAATAAGAAATTACAAAAGAACTTAACTGAAACTGAAATTATTATTGATGAAGAAGAATCCTCTATGGGAGACTTCAATCATCATTGGAGATTTCGAAAGTAAATACATCATCAAAGATAGAGTGTTTGTTTACAATTTTTCAAAAGGAAAATTGCTTCTACCTTCTCCATGGAAGGAAAGCTTGATTTATATAAGAGAAAAGTAGAGTTACAGCTCATGCTGACTCAGAATTTACTTGGTAGCTTTTTCTTCATGCGTTGGCGGTAGAAGACGAAAACTTTTTCTTGTTGTAAAGAAAGCATCTTCTCTTTTTCCTTTGCCTTTGTCGGCTAACTTCTTTTTCTTTTCTTGGACGCTTGCATCGGCACCATTCCTTTATAGGCGTAGAACCCACGAGCATCGATTGGTAAGAATATGCCGAAACAATCATCTTCATTATCCAGCGTTAGGTCCTCTTTTTGAGAGTCCTCCAAAAGATTAAAACTGGGACTACTAGGGCCAATTTCATTGGGTGGTAGAGAGGAATATTTGGCCATAATGCTGTCGAATTCCTTCTTTGATTTAGCGGCAGCAAGGTGCTTCGGAATGGATAGACAATCTTGCTACTCTGAGCCAGGAGATTTTTGGGCCCTTACTGAAAGCTGGGGTGTTTAGCAAGCCATTTTTCCATATTAGAAATAGTGAACTGATTAGTCTCCATGGATAACCACCACTTGATTTTGATTCTTCAACTTCCAACCTTACTATCTTGAATTTGATATTCAAGAAAGAGAATCCATGTGAGGCTAAAATTTTTTGAGAAAACAAAGTATAATGGCACCTCAAGCCAAGACTCTGGAATTCTAACATTTTCTTTCCAAAATTCGAAAGAAGACTTTACACAATCAGTAAAAATTTCAGAAGTTAAACCAAATTTCTCCCAGAAATGAAGGAACCAAAACGGAACCTTAGTGGAAAGACTTTTATCAAAATAGCAAAACCATGAAAGAGAATAATTTTGATTTCGCTTTAAAATTATTTTGTACCAGGCATCTTGATAATCCCAATAGTTGTAAAACTAGGGAGAATACTCAATAGGAAATTTTCTGGATTTTTATTCGGAATTTTAGACAAATCAGTTGACTTGGTATCCATAAAGATGAATTCATAAAATTCTTGAGACTTGTGGTTTCCGGAATCAATTCGATTGTGAGATTGGGGGACTAGCTTATCAGCTAATTTCAAGGGATTATCAAAGAATTTGGATTTAAGAAATGAGGGCTCAAGGAAACAATATTTGATGAAGCCTTTAGGCAAATAGGAGAAAGTTTGGGATTTGACTGGAGTTTGGGCTGAGGCATCTCTTGAAGAGGAGGCCTTGGATTGCTGTGATTTAGCAACTTTGGTAAAGGATGCAAGTTTGGATTGCAAAGTCGGGAAGTCCTAGGGTTTCAAAGGACTTGCTAAACGAAATAGCAGTCTCATTTGATTTGACAGATTGTGGGCTTTTTGAGCAAGCTCCAACTCCTTTGTTTGACTATTAAGCACCTCTTTCTGAGGATGTTTAAAAATTTGACATGCTAGGACTCTTTTCTAAGGAGCCTTTTTTGTATACTTGGACATTGTGATAAGAGTTCCTCATCTCTTTTGATCTGCCATCAGTGTTGGCCAACTACTTTCCCTGCAAGAACTCTCGAGAAAGAAAGTTAGGCAAATTATTAGTTTCTCCTATAATATACTAAATATCGAAGTCAAAAGTAGATAATAGAGCTTGTATCTAGCAAATATTTGTTTTTACGCTAGCTTTTCTACGTCTTTAATAAGAACATATTTGGCAGATTTACAATCAACTCTAACAACAACAATAATGGCAATAATAATGACAATAAAAATAATAATGATAATCATATTAATAATAATAGTAGTAGTAGTAGTAGAAATAGTATATACTAATAAAAACATCAACAAGAATATGTAGTCATAATAAAAACAACTACAATAATAAAAGTTGTAGTAGTAGTAATAATAATAATAATAACCAAAACAATGACAACAACAACAAGTAGTAATAATAAAAACAACTAGAATATTAATAATATTAATTAATAGTAATAACAACAAGTCAAGAACAATAATAATCATAAAATTAGTAATAATAGAACAATATTAGTAATAATAATGATAATAATAACAATAACAATAACAACAATAGTAATACTATAATAATATTATTACTTGTATTAGTATTTCCACTATTATAATAATACCAACAGTAATACATATACTAATATTAATAGTAATAATAACGAAAAAAATAATAATAATAAAATAGTAATAATAATAATAGTAATAATAGTTAAAAGTAACAATAATAGTAATACATAACAGTAAAACTAATAATAATAATAGCAAAAATAGGAAATAATAATAATAATAAAAATAAGTCAAGAACAATAATAATAGGAGAATTAGCAATAATAAAACAATGGTAACAATAAAAATAGTAATAATAAAAATAATAATAATAATAGCAACAACAATAATGGTGATAACAACCATAAGTTATAAAAATGATAATTACAATAATATTGGTAATAAGTAGAATACTAATAATAATAGTAATAGTAATAATGACAATGATTATGATAACAATAATAATAATCATCATCATCATCACTGTCATCATCATCATCATAATCATAATAATAATGGGTAATAAAAATGCCAAACGAGTGCAAAAGCTCAAAAATATTGGAGTTGTCTTTCCATTTCCTGATCTTTTTGTATATGACATCTGAAGATGATAAAGGAAAGGTCAAAATGAATATTGCTATTCTTGAAAAAGGAAAGTCATCAAGACAACCTCCTTCTGAGATTGGATTAGAAGAACTTGAAAAAGATCTTGATCAAATGATTGGAGATCTCAACCTTGAGCCCAAAGTAGGAGTTGTGATTACTCCAACAGGAGGAATTCTAGCCCCTAGGCATCTGTCAGGTAGAATGGCTCACACCTCAGTCACAAAGAATTTCTACCCAAGACCATTGGCTCCAAATCTTTAATTTGAATAAGTTTTGCCTTATAGGTCTTACAATACTGGAGCATTCTAGGAATGGACTACTGATTGTCTGTTAGATTATCAAATAGTTAGTGTTGTTCATCAAATGTATATTGTTGGACTTTATATCAATCTAAACAAAATTTGAGTAATAGGAGGTCTACTAAATACCTTATCTTAGGATTTAATGGAGCTCTCACTTCATGGTGGGAATACTTCACAGAAGAGCAGAAAGAGAAAATGTTAGGAGTAGTAAATGAGCAAATGGAGTTCCTCTGACAAATGCAAGAGGAGAACTTATCCCAAATGCTCTAAATGTCCTTTTACAAACCATTCTGTTATATTTTGTAGGATGGAACAAAGAAAATAGCCACCAAAATCTGGGCCCTAAAAATTTAAGATGTTGAAGAATGTCTGATTTTAAATGCTATAGGGACACCTTTATGACTAGAGTTTTTACTAGACCTTAGAAACACCTACAATAATAATAGTAGCAGTAGTCATTGTAAATACTAATGATAACATCAACAAGAATAAGTAGTCATCATAAAAACACCTATAATAATAATTGTAGTAACAATAATAACGATAATAATAATAATAATAACCAAAACAACAACAATAATAACAATAATAATATTATTAAAAATAGTAACAATCTGAAGATAATGGTGGAGGTAAGGAAATATTTGATTAGATAGCCAAAGGGTGGATTTGGAAGGGACGAGAGCGTGCCACGTCGATCTCCTCATGTTATTAATAGTAACACTCTTCTTTTGGGAGACGGCCAACCAACGTTCTCAATATTCAAATAAAAGTGTTGTCTCAGAAGAGTCTGTGAATGGACTTGCGTTTGTACACCGTTTACCCCCTCTGGCACCATTTGCACGGCAAGTATATATGTGAGTTGTCCCACGTGGATGCACTAAGAGGGGACGGCTTTGAAGCTTAAGCACATAGGATGGAGGCCAAGGCCCACAGGCAATGGAGACAAAGAAATTACGAATAAGCTAGCTTTTGGGATTATATTGACCACCTCGAGCGTGAGGTGGGGTGTGATCGAAGTGGTTTACGATGGTCTTTGAAACGGTCGAGCGATAATCACACGTGACCTTCTCAACCACTTCTTGCTGGAGCTGGATGACAACCCCATTTATCTTAAGCCCTTCCAAAAAAAACAGACTTGCCCTCGTAGACCACCAATATATATGTTCGGTTGAGGATCCCTTGTGTTTAACCTGGGTTGAACCTGTTTGACACTTTCGAGTATAAATGAGCTTATAGTAAATGATGTGTAATAGCTACCTATAAACAATGCAAAGAAACATGCACAACACTCGAGGATGATGTTGTAAACACTAATAACAAATTAGTTATATGCTAAATTTAGCAAGCATAAGTTCTGCCTAAGAGAGGTACAATTCTCAGGGCATGCTATATCCGAAAAAGGTATTTCAGTGAATCCAAGTAGGATGAAAGCTATGGTGGCATGGGAACCCCCAAAGAATGTACCAAAAATCTGAAGTTTTCTAGGATTGGCTGGGTATTATCAATGTTTTATACAAGATTTCGCAAGACTAGCTAACCCATTGACTCAGCTCGCAAAGAAATAATGCAAAGTTTGGCTAGTCAGAAAAATATGCTAAAAGCTTCCAAGAGCTGAAAGAAATATTAGTTTCGGCACTAGTTTTGATCATGCCAATGAGCAATGAAGACTTTATAATCTATAGTGATACTTCAAGGAAAGTGGTTAGGCTGTGTCCCGATGTAACAAGGGAAGGTGATTGCCTATACTCCTCAGCAACTAAAGAATTATGAGCAGAGCTATCTGACACATGACTTGCAATTGCCAATAGTAGTATTTGCCGTAAAGATCTAGAGACATTACTTGTTTGGGACTTCATATCAAATCTATACCAACCATAAAATTTTAAAGTACATCTTTACTCAGAAAGACTTAAATATGAGGTAAAAGAGATGGCTTGAACTACTCAAAACTATGACTGCACAATTCTTCACCACCTTGGAAAGGCAAATGTTGTGGCTGATACGTTAAGTTGAAAAAATAGGAATTTAGCCAATTTAGTGACACAGAAGTCTCAATTACTCTAACAATTGCAAATCCTAGAAATGGAAGTGAAACTAAAGGAGGTAGGTGGAGCAAGCTTGTACAATATTGAGGTACAACCTACCATTTTGACTTAGATAAAGGAAGTGCACCTATTTGACAAGGAGTTTAAGAAGATCTTAGTAAAAGTTAGGGAAAGACAAATGACTTCAGAATCGACCAGGATGGAATGCTTAAATTTGGAGATAAGGTCTATACTTGCTGATCTAGACATCAAGAATATTATCTTGACAAAAGCTTATAGTACTACATACACTATACATCTCGGAGAGACGAAAATGTACAAGGACTTGTGCTCAACTTTTTGGTGTCCAGGTATAGAAAGAGAAACAATAGAATTCGTGACTAATTGCCTGACCTGTTAATTAGTAAAAGCTGAACATCAACAACCATCGAGCTTATTACAGCCCTTACCATTACTTGAATGGAAGTGGGAACATGTCACAATGGACTTTATGGTTGGACTACCCCACATAACAAGAGGGTTCAATGTCATATGGGTAGCAGTCGATCGATTGACAAAAGTAGAGCATTTTCTACCGATCAAAGTGGATGATGGTTTAAGCCGACTAGCCCAACTATGCATTTAAGAGGTGGTATAGTTACATAGAATATTGTCTTAAATCGAGACCCTCATTTCCCATCTAAGTTCTGGAAAAGTCTGCAAATAGCTTTAGGAACGAAGTTGGCAATGAGCACTACATTCCACCCATAAATGGACGGATAATCGGAGAGAACAATTCAAACTTTGGAAGATATGTTCAAAGTTTGTGTGTTGGATTTTAAAGGTGGTTGGGTTGAACATGTTGCTATGATCGAGTTTGCCTAAAATAATAGTTACCATTCTAGCATCAGAATGGCACCATTCGAGGCGTTGTATGGGAGGAAGTGTAGATCCCCAATCTGTTGGGAAGAAGTTGGACAGCAAAAAATATTCAAACCTGAGCTGATACAGATTGTGACGGACAAGGTTAGAATTATTAAGAAGCATCTCTTGACTGCCTAAAGTAGACAAAAAAGCTACGATGATCTTAAATGAAGGGATTTGGAGTTCAAAGTTGGGGATAGGGTATTTATCAAAGTCTCACCCTATAAAGGAATAATGAGATTCGGGAAGAAAGGAAAGTTAAGGCCATGTTATGTTGGACCATTTGAAATTGTTGAAAGGATTAGAATAGTAGCTTATCGGCTAGCGCTCACCCCAAACTTGTCCAATCTATACGATGCTTTTCATATCTCTGCATTACGAAAGTACGTACTCAACATGACGCATGCGCTTAAAGATGAACCAGTAAAGCTTAAAGAAAACTTATCCTATGTGGAACAACCCATTCATATATATGATTATAAGGAGTAAGTATTGTGAACCAAACGGATACCGTTGGCAAAGGTACTATTCGGAACCATTTAACGGAGGAAACAACTTGAGAGCGTGAAGATAGCATGAGAAGGGGGGAGAATGTGATTCCCCTAAATTTTCATTTAATCTTAATTTCAATAAGTGGTAAATATATAACTGAAAATTGATAGATAGATGTGTTGTATGTATTGAATGAAGAATTGAGATAAAAAAAATGATGATATAATTGAAAAACCCAATAATAATTCGAGGATGAGAAATATGATGAAAAGTGGAATACGTGGACGTAGGACACATAATTATTTACTTGCACACTTAGTTAATGCAGAAATTAATGTTTTTACATGTGTACGTAGCATTAAGATTATGTAATGTGCATAATCTTAAGACAGTCTAATATATGGTATAATATATGTATTATATTAATATGGTTACATGTGTGGGGAGGGGGGGCAGCCGAACTTAGTAACTAAGTGCACTAAGTCGGCCAACCAAGCTGTTGTATATATATATAATTATATTACATGAAAAGTTAAGATAAGTGAACAAGGAACTTAACTATTAAATATATATACATATATATATATATATACATATATATATATATATATACATATATATATATATATACATATATATATATATATATACATATATATATATATATATACATATATATATTTATATATTATATTCATCAAAGAGTTGGAACACTCGTGTTCTAAGAGCAAGCAAAAAAAAAAAATGAAGAAGAAGAAGAAAGAAAAGAAGAAAAAACGAGAAGGGGTCGAGGAGAGTGGGCTTTGGGGGCAGTGAAATGGAGGCGGTGCTGTGGGTTGGACTTTATGATAGAGACACACGTATATCTTCAAGGCTACAAAGAGAGCTAGAGATAGAAGACAAAAGGAAAAAAAAAAAAAAAAAAAGAAAGAAACTGTGAATCGAGAAGAGAAGGGAATGGAAAAAAAAAAAAAAAAAAAGAAATGTCGAAGGCAAAGGGAGTTTGAAGTCTTGGAGCCAAGTCTTGTCATATTTTTAATCGGTTTTTGACCGATTAATGAGGTAAGGGTAATCTATTATTTGTAAGGGAAATTCTATTATTTTACCTTGGTTTTATTCTTTTGCGAGGAATTTCAATTTTTTTGTTAAAATGTCTTGATTCCTCTTCAACTTGGTTGAATTTATTAGTATTTCAGACCTATTTGTTGTTTCGGCCATTATTGGACATGTCTATATTGATTTGTTCTTCTGAATTGTGGTTGCACTTATTATTTGAGCCTAATTTGTTGATTTGGCTATGATTCAAAATAACAATTTGAACGCACTCTTCCAATTATTGTTATTACAATTGTTTCGCACCCCAAGCATTGATTTGAATGTGGTTGGACCTTTTTGTTCGGTCCCACATGCTATATTGATTGTTGAGTATTGCATTTGAGCCTGTTGATTGAGATGAACAACCACGAAAGTAGGAATGGGAGACCTTGTGCTTGGGTTAATGCACGTATGAGCTGTAATGACTGGTTGACGGCCCCGATACATTGAGCAGACTTCGTGCTTGGGTTAATGCACAAAAGTTGGACCCCGTGTTTGGGTTTGAATAGTCACACCGTTCACGACCTTATGGTTTTCTCAGTGATATATGGTTCGAGCTAAACTATATTGAATTTTTTGGGTTGTTCTTTCTTGAACATGCACCTAATTGATTATCCCTTACTGAGTGTTCATTCATACCCACCCTTATTGGTTGAACCTCTTTCAGGCAAGTTCTTAAAAGACAAACCCTACGTGAGTGGTGATGGTGACAAGGGGAAGGGGTTGCTAATAGATAAACTTTCAACCTTTTGTTGCTTTAAGCTGTCTCATGGGTTATGATAAATTCTATAATATAGTATTAAATATGTTATATGTTCTATTTCCATGTTAATAATAGGAAACCATTTAGTGAGTGATGGATGAGTGTACCCTCGTACACCTATTCAGTGTATGAAAGGTGGGGGTGTCACGATGATAATTATAATAACGATGATAATAATAATCAAAATAATATTATTATTATTTTTAGTAAGAGTATTTCTACTATTATAATAATACTAATGGTAATACATTTACTAATACTAATAGTAATAACTGATTCCTCTTTGAACGGTTATTGCAGCAGTTATCCTCCCATAAAATTTGAAATTCCCTCAAAATTTGCAGCATCTTAATCCTCCAAATCAAGTTTCCGATTTATTTCATTTCGGTTGCAGAGGAATATCAACGTAGAAGGCTTAGAATTAGGATTCAAGATAAAGTCTATCTTAATTTGCTATGTTCTTCATTCTCTCTCTCTGACTTTCCAAGATCCCCCCTGCTTGACACTGCACGGAAACGAAAGAATGAAGGGGAGAGACGGCATATATGCAATTCTACCTAGCCTTTCTATTGTTTCCCGTTATGGATGATCAGGTTCATACTTTTCTTCTGTTTTCGACTTACATACATCTCCTACGGCTTTATTTAACAAAATGTCAATATATATATATATCTCCTACGGCTTTGAAATCCATTTGACTGAGATCTACAACCAGTATTATAGTTTCCTATCAATTTCGTTTTTGTTGTAAAGAAGAATCACTGCAGCAGCAGGCTTAGAATTAAGGTTCAAAATCAGGTTATCTTAATTAGGTATGTTCTTGATCCTATCTCTTTCATTTTCCATTCATACCAAGGTTTCAGTTAGTCTCGAAATCAAGTTTACGATTGATTTCGTGTTTGTTGCAAGATAGGGAGAGATGGCATGCATCCAATCCATTCTCCTGTTTCAAGCAACATTCTGCGCTTCTCTTATCAGATTCTATTGTTCCTATTGTTCCCCGACGTGAATGATCAGGTTCATATTTTTCTTCTATTTTTGTGAATTTTTACTTTGCCTACAAGCTTTTTTAAATTGGACTTCCATCTCCCGCGACTTTGAAATCTATTTGAGTGAGATTTACAACCACTATTATGGTTTTCTATCATTTTTTTTAAAAAAAACCCAAATTTTTCTTACACAATTATCATGTAGATTCGATGTGTATTTTCTCACAAGAGGATGAAAGAACGAATAATTCTCTGGATACAAAGGATTTCAAAACATAAAAAAAGCTTATGCGGAACAAATCCATTGATAGTATTAACTTTCATAAATTTGTGGCACGTAAGCTTTTTATTGTGAAATTCTATATGTCCATAACATTATTCTGAATGAACGAGATTTTATGTGATGGGATTTGAGATGCTCCAGATGCACCAAAAGTTGAACTGCCCATTTGGAGTTGTGACCTAAAATCAAAACTTTCCAGCAAGCTTTTAATTCTAGAAGATGTGGATTCACGTCTATTCGTTTGGATATGCACGTATCGTAACATCATTATCTGGGCTTAGTCCCTTTTGTACCAGGTAAGTGTTACTTCAAATGCATCAAAAGAGATTCAATGATTCCGCTTCTTATGGTTGCTATTGAATGAAAATGAGAATGTGAATGTGACATGGAAAAAAGCTTATGTTGGAGTGGTTTGATAAATTTTTCATTAGTATCATCGTGTATTTGTATACCTTTTCAACTGTGATATAAAATTCCCAGTTCTGAGTGAGTGCTGTCAAGTATATATATATATATAACAGAAGATATGCATTACACATTTGTAAATATTTGTTACATTTTAATGTTCTATATTCTACAGGGAACAAGATAGCACTATCCAAGACGTCTGCATCAATCAGGTTATTTTAATTTAATTTGAAAGGTTCCCCATATTATCGTATGCCTATTAATGCATCTTTGATATGTTGTAGTTTTTTAACTCCATGACACATATACGACAGCCTTCGAGATTTCATTCCATAACAAATACTTAAATATAAATCCCTAACTTTTACTCCAACTTTTCAACAGACGTATTGCAGAGATAGAGATGAAGAAACTACAACCAAATTCAATTTGATGGCGTACATGTGACTTATTGAAAGTCTTTGAATTTACCTCCATTCTCTGTCATTTACTATTAAAGGTTATATGTACGAAAAGTGATAGCGTTGTTAGCATATAATACAAGTACCATTTCCTATGTTTATGTTTAACTGTCCACATTTGAAGCATTTTTTTGGACAACAAAATTTTTCCATAAAATATTCCTATTTACAATCTAATCTTATTTTGCTATACACAAAAATTGAAAAAAAACGTTGAGTACGCGCTATTCCTATTTATGATCTCTTCTAATTTTACTATACACCATAATCAAAAAAAACGTCGAGCACGCGCTGCTAGTAGCATTTAATGCCCCATTATTACTTTGATATTCGCCATCCGATTTCCATTATTTTTTGTGCCGAGTTGTATAGAATATTTTCTCAGATGTCAGATAACATAAAATAAAAAATAAAAATCTGGGTGGGATTTCATTAAAATCGAGTCTCCGATTCCCCTTGAAGCCCATACTCTACTGTTCATGTATGCCTTTTTACCACTGTTCTCGGAGAAAACTAAGAATACTTTGCTATTTTATTTCTTTATTTTTTAATCAATATACTGCAATAACCAATGCCACTTCATACCACTATTCGTTTGATTATGAAATTCCTTGGCATTCTAACTATCCTCACGGCGTCAATCAATCAAAATTAAATTTTTTACAGTATGATAATTATTTTCTTAAATCAGTTATCCCCAAACTTTTATTCCTACTCCTTTCACTTTTATCTTTTTTAAACACAACCACTATTCGTTTGATTATAAAATTCTGTCACATTCTAACTATCCTGGACGTTGTTCAATCAACCAAAATTAATTTAAAAATAATAATTTAAAATTTAAAATTTAGATTTTTTACAGTTATAGAAGCTATTTTCTTAACTACTTATCCCCCAAACTTTTCTTCCTACTCCTTTTACTTTTATCTTTTTCTAAGCACATACTCATTTTTTATTTATCTTAACAATTTTATATTTAATCTTTTGCATTTTAATAAAAAAGTTGTTTTAGATATTTTTTCAAAAAATTCATGAACCCTTTTAAGGAAGCATTTCGAGCAAATAATAATAAAAGATGATATAATTTGTAACCGGTCATCATTTTTTATGGAAAGAAAGTATATATATATATATATATATATATGTAAAACATTATTCTATATTATAAATGTTATTTATATTAAGGGGGTGGATGTTCTGGAGGTTGCAGCTTAAACAGAAGATAGAGGAGAGACGGGATTGAGTTCAGAAGAGTGCGTCGACGTAATCAATCTTCGGAGGAAGAAGGATACCATTCAAAGCAACTAAAAATTATAAATGAACCCTAAACACAACACCCGCTTATTAAAAGAAGATCATGAAAGAAAATAAACATCACACCTGTGGCATGAAATTGAGTCCAAAATTCGTTGAGATAGTCCAGAAGATCCCCAACTATAGACGCATTCGACCCAGCAGCCGCCGAACCCTGCTTGCAATTTTTCAATCAATCATTAATAACAAACTCACTTTTGAGTGTTTGAGAGAGAGAGAGAGAGAGAGAGAGAGAGAGACCGGAGAATTCAGTCAGATTGGAAGGAAAGAGGAGGACCGAGTGAGAATTTCTTGATAGAAATTCTCCGTTGATGATTTGTGGGGATGGAAGAGTGTGGGGAACTGCTGAGAGGGGAGGGCATATTGTGGTTCATTTGAAGGACGCTCTTTAATAATAAGCTTACAGTTGTGTAGATCATGTCGATGTGCAAGTTTCCGAAACATCTGAACGAATGGGTTATGTTCGTCTAGTATACGATGAATTAGTTGAATAATATTCACGTTTAGGGATTCACATTCGTGCATCCAATGTTCCATTTCATGATCAGTATCATAAATAGGAATAGCGCGTGCTCAATATTTCTTTTCAATTTTTGTGTATAGCAAAATAAGATTAGATTGTAAATAGGAATATTTTATGGAAAAATTTTGTTGTCCAAAAAAACGCTTTAAATGTGGACAGTTAAACGTAAACATAGGAAATGGAACTTGTATTATATGCTAATAACGCTATCACTTTTTGTACATATAAAAAAGATAAAAGTGGAAGAAATAAGAAGAAAAGTTGGGGGTAGGTAGTTAAGAAAATAACTTCCATAACTTTGATAACTGTAAAAAATTTAAATTTAAAATTAATTTTGGCCGATGGAATCAAAATTAAATTTAAAATAACTTCCATAAATTTCTGAATTTTTTGAATTTTTTTATTTATTATTTTCACCGGCTGTTTTATTTGTTTTTTTCTTTTTTATTTTGTTTCCTTTTCTCTTTTTGATTTCTGAATATTTTTGAATATTTTTATTTATTCCTTTTCTTTTTTTTGCTGTGCGATCTTATTTTTTTTATTTATTCTTTCAACCAGCTATTTTATTTATTTGTTTCTTTTTTATTTTGTTTCGTTTTTCTCTTTTTTTTTATTTTTGAATTTTTTGAATTTTTTTTATTTATTCCTTTTCCTTTTTTTTGTTGTGCGATCCTATTTTTTTTATTTATCCTTTTTACCAGCTATTTTATTTGTTTGTTTCTTTTTTATTTTGTTTCCTTTTCTCTTTTTTTGATTTCTGAATTTTTTGAATTTTTTTATTTATTCCTTTTCTTTTTTTTGTTGTACGATCTTATTTTTTTATTTATTCTTTTCACCAACTGTTTTATTTGTTTGTTTCTTTTTTATTTTTTTTCCTTTTCTCTTTTTTAATTTCTGAATATTTTTGATTTTTTGATTTATTCTTTTTCTTTTCTTTTTGTTGTCGTGCAATCTTATTTTTTTATTTATTCTTTTCGCCGGCTGTTTTATTTGTTTGTTTCTTTTTTATTTTGTTTCCTTTTCTCTTTTTGATTCTGAATATTTTTGAATATTTTTATTTATTCCTTTTCTTTTTTTGGCTGTGCGATCTTATTTTTTTTATTTATTCTTTCAACCAGCTACTTTATTTATTTGTTTCTTTTTTATTTTGTTTCCTTTTTCTCTCATTTTGATTTTTTAATTTTTTGAATTTTTTTGATTTATTCGTTTTCTTTTTTTTTTTGTTGTGCGATCCTATTTTTTTTATTTATCCTTTTCACTAGCTGTTTTATTTGTTTGTTTCTTTTTTATTTTGTTTCCTTTTCACTTTTTTTGATTTCTGAATTTTTTGAATTTTTTTATTTATTCCTTTTCCTTTTTTTGTTGTACGATCTTATTTTTTTATTTATTCTTTTCACCAACTGTTTTATTTGTTTGTTTCTTTTTTATTTTGTTTCCTTTTCTCTTTTTTTGATTTCTGAATTTTTTTGATTTTTTGATTTATTCTTTTTCTTTTCTTTTTGTTGTCGTGCAATCTTATTTTTTTATTTATTCTTTTCGCCGGCTGTTTTATTTGTTTGTTTCTTTTTTATTTTGTTTCCTTTTCTCTTTTTGATTCTGAATATTTTTGACTATTTTTATTTATTCCTTTTCTTTTTTTTGGTTGTACAATCTTATTTTTTTATTTATTCTTTTCGCCAGCTGTTTTATTTGTTTGTTTCTTTTTTATTTTGTTTCCTTTTCTCTTTTTTGATTGCTGAATTTTTTGAATTTTTTTGATTTATTCCTTTTCTTTTTTTTTGTTGTGCGATCTTAATTTTTTTTTATTCTTTTCACCGGCTGTTTTATTTGTTTGTTTCTTGTTTATTTTGTTTCCTTTTTCTCTCTTTGATTTCTCAATATTTTTGAATATTTTAATTTATTCCTTTTCTTTTTTCTGTTGTGCAATCTTTTTTTTTATTCATTCTTTTTACCGGCTGTTTTATTTGTTTGTTTCCTTTTTATTTTGTTTCCTTTTCTCTTTTTTGATTTTTGAATATTTTTGACTATTTTTTATTTATTCCTTTTCTTCTTTTTTTTGGTGTGCGATCTTATTTTTTAAATTTTTTCTTTTCACCAGCTGTTTTATTTGTTTGTTTCTTCTTTATTTTGTTTCCTTTTCTCGTTTTTTGATTTTTGAATATTTTGATTTATTCCTTTTCTTTTTTTTGTTGTGTGATCTTATTTTTTTTATTTATTCTTTTCACCCGCTGTTTTATTTGTTTGTTTCTTTTTTATTTTGTTTCCTTTTCCCTTTTTGATTTTTGAACATTTTTGACTATTTTTATTTATTCCTTTTCTTTTTGTTGGTTGTGCAATCTTATTTTCTTATTTATTCTTTTCACCTGCTGTTTTATATGTTTGTTTCTTTTTTATTTTTTTGATTTCTAACTTTTTTGAATTTTTTTATTTATTCTTTCCACCGGCTGTTTTATTTGCTTTTTCTTTTTTATTTTGTTTCCTTTTCTCTTTTTTATTTCTGAATATTTTTGAATATTTTTATTTATTCCTTTTCTTTTTTTTGCTGTGCGATCTTATTTTTTTTATTTATTCTTTCAACCAGCTATTTTATTTATTTGTTTCTTTTTTATTTTGTTTCCTTTTTCTCTCTTTTTGATTTTTGAATTTTTTGAATTTTTTTGATTTATTCCTTTTCTTTTTTTTTGTTGTGCGATCCTATTTTTTTTATTTATCCTTTTCACCAGCTGTTTTATTTGTTTGTTTCTTTTTTATTTTGTTTCCTTTTCTCTTTTTTTGATTTCTGAATTTTTTGAACTTTTTTATTTATTCCTTTTCTTTTTTTTGTTGTACGATCTTATTTTTTTATTTATTCTTTTCACCAACTGTTTTACTTGTTTGTTTCTTTTTTATTTTGTTTCCTTTTCTCTTTTTTTGATTTCTGAATATTTTTGATTTTTTGATTTATTCTTTTTGTTGTTGTGCAATCTTATTTTTTCTTTATTCTTTTCACCAGCTGTTTTATATGTTTGTTTCTTTTTTATTTTTTTTTCCTTTTCTCTTTTTTTGATTTCTGAATTTTTTGATTTTTTTTATTTATTCCTTTTCTTTTTTTTGTTGTACGATCTTATTTTTTTATTTATTCTTTTCACCAACTGTTTTACTTGTTTGTTTCTTTTTTATTTTGTTTCCTTTTCTCTTTTTTTGATTTCTGAATATTTTTGATTTTTTGATTTATTCTTTTTGTTGTTGTGCAATCTTATTTTTTTCTTTATTCTTTTCACCAGCTGTTTTATATGTTTGTTTCTTTTTTATTTTTTTTTCCTTTTCTCTTTTTTTGATTTCTGACTTTTTTGAATTTTTTATTTATTCCTTTTCTTTTTTTGTTGTGTGATCTTATTTTTTTTATTTATTCTTTTCACCCACTGTTTTGTTTGTTTGTTTCTTTTTTTTTTTGTTTCCTTTTCTCTTTTTATGATTTCTGAATATTTTTGATTTTTTGATTTATTCTTTTTCTTTTGTTTGTTGTGCGATCTTACTTTTTTTATTTATTCTTTTCACCAGCTATTTTTATTTGTTTGTTTCTTTTTTATTTTGTTTCCTTATCTCTTTTTTTGATTTATTGCTTTTCTTTTTTTTGTTGTGCGATCTTATTTTTTTATTTATTCTTTTCACCAGCTGTTTTATTTGTTTGTTTCTTTTTTATTTTGTTTCCTTTTCTCTTATTTTGATTTCTGAATATTTTTTATTTTTTTATTTATTCTTTTTCTTATTTTTTTTATTTATTCTTTTCACCAGCTGTTTTATTTGTTTGTTTCTTTTTTATTTTGTTTCCTTCTCTCTTTTTTTGATTTCTGAATATTTTTGATTTTTTTATTTATTCTTTTTCTTTTGTTTGTTGTGCGATCTTACTTTTTTTATTTATTCTTTTCACCAGCTATTTTTATTTGTTTGTTTCTTTTTTATTTTGTTTCCTTATCTCTTTTTTTGATTTATTGCTTTTCTTTTTTTTGTTGTGCGATCTTATTTTTTTATTTATTCTTTTCACCGGCTGTTTTATTTGTTTCTTTTTTATTTTGTTTGCTTTTCTCTTTTTTTGATTTCTAATTTTTTTTGATTTTTTGATTTATTCCTTTTCTTTTTTTGTTGTGTGATCTTACTTTTTTTATTTATTCTTTTCACCCGCTGTTTTGTTTGTTTGTTTCTTTTTTATTTTGTTTCCTTTTCTCTTTTTATGATTTCTGAATATTTTTGATTTTTTTATTTATTCTTTTTCTTTTGTTTGTTGTGCGATCTTATTTTTTTTATTTATTCTTTTCACCAGCTATTTTTATTTGTTTGTTTCTTTTTTATTTTGTTTCCTTATCTCTTTTTTGATTTATTGCTTTTCTTTTTTTTGTTGTGCGATCTTATTTTTTTTATTTATTCTTTTCACCGACTGTTTTATTTGTTTCTTTTTTATTTTGTTTGCTTTTCTCTTTTTTTGATTTCTAATTTTTTTTGATTTTTTGATTTATTCCTTTTCTTTTTTTTGTTGTGTGATCTTATTTTTTTTATTTATTCTTTTCACCCGCTGTTTTGTTTGTTTGTTTCTTTTTTATTTTGTTTCCTTTTATATTTTTTTTGATTTATTCCTTTTCTTTTTTTTGTTGTGCCATCTTATTTTTTATTTATACTTTTCATTTTATTTGTTTGTTTCTTTTTTATTTTATTTCCTTTTCTCTTTTTTATTTATTCGTTTTCATTTTTTTTTGTTGTGCGATCTTATTTTTTTTATTTATACTTTTCACCAGCTGTTTTATTTGTTTGTTTCTTTTTTATTTTGTTTCCTTTTCTCTTTTTATGATTTCTGAATATCTCTTATTTTTTGATTTATTCTTTTTCTTTTTTTTGTTGTGTGATTTATTTATTTATTCTTTTCGCCAGCTATTTGTATTTGTTTGTTTCTTTTTTATTTTGTTTCCTTTTCTCTTTTTTTTGATTTATTCCTTTTCTTTTTTTGTTGTGCAATCTTATTTTTGTATTTATTCTTTTCACCGGCTGTTTTATTTGTTTGTTTCTTTTTTATTTTGTTTCCTTTTCTCTTTTTTTGATTTCTGAATATTTTCGATTTTTTGATTTATTCTTTTTCTTTTTTTGTTGTTGTGTGATCTTATTTTTTTTATTTATTCTTTTCGCCAGCTGTTTTTATTTGTTTGTTTCTTTTTTATTTTGTTTCCTTTTCCTCTTTTTTTTGATTTATTCCTTTTCTTTTTTTTTGTGCAATCTTAATTTTTTTATTTATTCTTTTCACCAGGTATTTTATTTGTTTGTTTCTTTTTTATTTTGTTTTCTTCTATTTTTTCTTTTCTCTTTTTTTGATTTCTGATTTTTTTGAATTTTGTTTATTTATTCCTTTTCTTTTTTTTGTTGTGCGACCTTATTTATTCTTTTATTTGTTTCTTTTCTTTTTTATTTTGTTTCCTTTTCTATTTTTATAGATTTCTGAATATTTTTTATTTATTCCTTTTGTCTTTTTATTTTTTTCCTTTTCTTATTTTTTCTCTATTTCTTTTTTTTATTGCTGATTATTTTTAAATTGAACAAAACAACTAGGTAGAAAATATAAAATAAAAATTATACAAGAAAAAAGGGAAAATTAATAAATAAAAAAAAGGGATGAACAGAAAAATCTAAAATAAAAAAAAAAGAAAATGAAGAAAGTATAATAAATGCAAAAGGTAAAACAAAATGAAAAAAGTAGAAATGAAAAGAAAAAAAGGAACAACAAACAGAAAAATAGAAAAATAAAACGGGAAAAAAACGAAAGTAGGAAAAAAAGCAGAAAAGTAGAAATGAAAAGAAAAAAAAAAGGAACAACGAACAGAAAAATAGAAAAACAAAACGAAAAAAAGAAAGAAAGTAGAAATAGAAAACAAAAACTAGAACCAGAAGAAAAAAGAAAGAAAGAAAGAAAGCCGGCAATAAAGGTTTAAAAGCCTAAATACCCAAAAAATTGCTCATTTCTCTGAATGAGATGACTAAAGATCCATCTACTTTAACAAGACCAATCTTAAGAGTTCCGAAGCCTAAACACCCAAAACACTAATACAGCTTAGCCTAATGCAGGACCACCAATACAGTCTAGATGTTAGTGAAACAATAAGTTAACTAATAAAAGGAAATTTAATCTAACAATTAGATGGGCAGCCTAAATATAAAAACACAGAACAGAACAGTTTATTAAACAATGAAAGAAATCTATCAGTTAAAAGGAAATACCTCAAATCCCAACTAGTGCTTCAAATGCTGAGGAGATTCATAATAATAGGCTTCTCCAGAACTCCCTTGCTGGAAATTCCGCCACTATAGATGACCAGATCAGGGCAGTTCGTACAAAAAAAGATAATGACCATAAATCAACACAATAAAAATGTAGGACATATCACTTAATCTCCCAGCAGGAGAGATCCCCTTTGGAGGTCTGCTGTTGGGAGCTGAAGGCCCGCCCAGTGGGAGGACAAGCAACCAGAAATGCACATATTCTACTGCAAAGCTCAAAACTTGTATACGGATGAGGAGACTTAGGAGGTCTATAAAGCTGCAAATAAGCAAAAAGAGCATGACCATTATTATAAAGATCTGAGGAATATTCAACAATGAACCTCTTTTGGAACAGGGAATTTCATGCATTACTGGACTTTTGAAGAAAAAAAATACACATCTAAAGTGTTGTGTTTGTCTGCTCACTATAACAGAGGCAAGTACTACAATGATTTATATAGAAATAAAATCTCAAGCAATGAGCATTTCAGAAAATGCAAGTTCAGCAGGACTTTTGAAGAAAAAAAATACACATCTAAAGTTTTGTGTTTGTCTGCTCACTACAACAGAGGCAAGAGTACTACAATGATTTATATAGAAATAAAATCTCAAGCAATGAGTATTTCAGGACATGCAAGTTCAGCTGTTTCAGGAATAACAGCCTTGATGAAGGGCCGGATCTGGGAAAGGTTCAATACTTTAAAGGGGACAACATCTATACAAGGAGTGGAGCTAGTCAAGCACAACTATTCAATACATCTAGATGACACTTGCTGGAGTGTTGATCACTACTAAATCAGATTCTGAATTCATGAATTCTCTGTAAGAGTGGATGGACATAGATTAAGACAACATAATACTCAGTACTTGATGATGGAAGCATAGAAGAGTTAATAGAACGAAACCTGCCAACTCAGTTTCCAGAAGGTGCAGATGAAAGTGTAATGTAGTGGGGGCAGCAGCAGCCGCACTGAAAACTTGGATGAAACAACAAAATAGGCAGCTTGAATTCTTTTCCCCAACTGAAGTAATTCATTGCTCCCACTATCTAATGAAATTACTTTCTACTTTATTAAACAGCCATTTGATTGTGCTGCCTTCTGGCTAGGCTAGCCCTTGCCGCCAGCCTGCCAGTGCTGTGCTGACTCTGTCCTTCCCAGTCTCTGATCTTGCACCCACTGAATATTTTTCTGGTCCAACTTCTATATTCAAAAATGATTATCTAAGTGATCCAGTTTATAGAAATGCATGCTCTACTTCATCTGCATAACGCATTTTGTTACATCTATATACACAGTAGATGATTTGCTTGAGAAATTTTATACAAAAGATACTAGCAAAATGGTGCTCTGTGCATTTATAGGTGTATTGAATGATCCAACAAACAGAAATGCACCGAGACATTGTCTAGCAAACAATCCATTTAATGACTTTTCAGCCAATCTCACAATAATACTTTAAATTTCTATAACAAAAGCTCCCCAAGCTATTTCCTGTTCATCCAGTCATTCACATACAGGGAACAGACGAAATGGAAACATAAAGCCACTGTAAAAATTTGAGAAATGGTTTTACCTTGGGAGTATTTGCCGACTGTGAATCTCAATGTCAGTGAGAATTTCGGTGTAGCAAGTTCCAAAGCAGGAGCTGCCAGTCCAGTTGCTGGCTTGAAAGTATTCATCATCCCAGGCGTTGATGACTGGGTGGAAATAGCAAAATCAAACTGACCTTTCATGAGGAATATTTAACTGCCATCACTGAAAGAGACCAGTAAGACTCACACAGGACAACTAATAGAAAAAACATGTACACATACCTCTTCTTGTTTCACCTTAAAATTATAATTAGAAGCTAACCTTGGGCTTTAAGTTCTCCCTGTATGGTGGAAGACATAAAATAGATACATAAATCATCAGTGCAATGTGGAGAGCTAGAAAGGAAGGGGTTATAACCAGAGCTACAAGAAATCAGTCCAGTTGCTGGCTCGAAAGTATCCATCATCCCAGAAGTTGATGACTGGGTGGAAACAGAAATATCAAACTGACCTTTCTTGAGGAATATTTAATTGCCATCAGTGAAAGAGACCAGTAAGACTCACACAGGACGGCTAATAAAAAAAATATGTACACATACCTCTTCTTGTTTCACCTCAAAATTATAATTAGAAGCTAACCTTGGGCTTTCAGTTCTTCTTGTATGAAGGAACATAAAATAGATACATAAATCATAAGTGCAATGTGGAGAGCTAGAAAGGAAGGGGTTGCAACGCGAGCCACAAGAAATCAACCCTGTAACAGTGAGCTAAAAATTGAATCAAGGGAAACCTGATTTCAGTCTCATGATATAAATATGGATGCTTGCCGGTGTATAAAACAGAGATTATAAACACTAGCAATAATATTTCTAGCAATCAGATGTCACATTTAGATTTATGCAGCCCAACGAACAGAAACAACCCAACTTAAGTGCAGCACAAATACATTCACACAGCACAAATGGCAAACACAGCAGAAATTCAAAGAAGATCAAAAGGAAAATCAATCACATTCACAAACAGCCACGGATTCACCCCAAAACACAGCAAACAAGAAAACAAATTGCAAATCGCAATCAAAAGGACAATCAGCCAATCAGAAGGAAAAATTGCAATCACATTCACAAACAGCGCAATACATTCACACAGCACAAATTACAAACACAGTAGAAATTCAAAGAAAATCAAAAGGAAAATCAATCACATTCACAAACAGCCACGGATTCACCACAAAACACAGCAGACAAGAAAACGAATTGCAAAAATGGCAAATCGGAATCAAAAGGACAATCAGCCAATCAGAAGGAAAAATTGCAATCACATTCACAAACAGCCAATCAGCAAACAAGAAAACCACAAGATTCAAAGAACAGAGGAGGAAAAGAACAATATCCACACCAAAACGGGGGAAAAAAAACCACACGAACAGATTAAATCAAAGAGCAGAGTAGGAAAAGAACAATATCCACACCAAAACGGGGGAAAAGAACAACCACAAGAACAGAGCGAAAGAGAAAATTCGAATCAAATAACAAGGAAGAAAAATAAGTAGCTTTGATCCACCACAGCTTGCAGAACTTGGAAACTTGCAGGAATGTGAGAGAGAGAAATTGCAAAAGTAATGAAGAGATTATACGTATTTATAGAGAAAATCGCAACGGCTAAATTTCAAACAAAATCGCAAGCTTGCGGAGGTGGGGAAGAACAATTTTGAATTCAAATAAAACGGATATATATTTAGCGGTCAGATAATTCTAGCAACCTTCTCAACGGTCTCGTGGCAGCGTCCATCAGCTCAAACGGAGGATCGCGAGTTCGATTCTACTGGGTTTCAATTTTGAATTCAAATATAATGATCATATATTAATGGTCATAAAAAGAAGGCAAAGCCTCCCAGTGGCCTCGGGACAGTGCCCTTCAGCCGCCGCCGCCGTGGCGCCCACCACCCCCCACCCACCCCCCCCCCCGGCCGACCCCACGCGAGGCCTTTCCCGAGTTTGACCCCTGGGGAAAACAATTTCCCCTTTTTTTCATGCTTTAATAGGTGTCATCTGATAATTATCATGCCTTTATTTATAGTGATCCTCTTTAAAAATATGTATAATTTAGGGGCATTCAGTCAAAACAAAATACCGATCAAAATTAATGTAAATCAAATTAATTTAGTTAGTTTTTTCGGGTCGATTCAGTCCTCATTTTTTTGGTAGAAAATCGATATGGTCGGTCGGTTTGCGGTTGTCCATAAGATAAAAATCACATAAATCAATGAATTGGGTCGATATCTAAATTGGGTTTGATAACTATGTTTCTTCCCTAATTTTGTGCCCTAACACGTGTCCCGCCTCAAAAAGCTATTTTACGCCTTAAAATGCTATTTTAACCTCTCTTTTACCCACATTTGTGTTGCCACATGGCCCGCCTCAAAAACCTATTATGCACCTTTTTTTTTTTTTTCCCAACTTCTGTGCTATCTATTGCCATCTAAGTATAATCTTTATATTTATTATGTTTTGCTATGTAGTGTTAGGAGAAATTGTCCCGTGGTAATCCTCAATTTCACTTAAACCTCTAAAAATAATTTTAAAAAGTGGAGAGATTTGAGATAGTGAGTTATATTTAAAATTTAAAATTTGAAGCAGTCAGTAATATTTTAAAATTTAATTTTTGAGTAGTTAGTTTTATTTAAAATTTAAATTTTGAATTTTGAATTAAAATTTTTACTCCCTATTCTCAGTTAGCTTCTAATAATAGTTGAAGGAACTAAAGGATCCTTTGACTTTATAATAACTAGTCGTATCGCACATGCAATGCACGTGCTCCAAGACTTTTTTATTAAAATATAAAAGATTAAATATAAAATTATAAAGAAAAAAAAAAGAATGAGTATGTACTTTAAAAAAATAAAAGTGAAAGGAGTAGGAAGAAAAGTTGGGGATGGGTGGTTAAGAAATAACTTCCATAACTGTAAAAAATTTAAAATTTGAATTTAAAATTAATAACCACAATAAGTTGTAATAGTAAAAGCAACAACAGCAATAATAATAATAATAATAACAATAACAAGTGAAGAACAACAATAATCATAAAATTAGTAATAATAAAAAACTAGTAATAATAATAATAATAATAATATTTATAATCTATACTGTTATAAAGTCAAAGGATCGTTTGATTCAATCAACTATATATTTTTTCTGGAATTCCATTAATACCCCAAAATATTTAAGCTATTTATTCCTATTTTTACTTAAATATTACTGTTATCATTGTTATTGTAATTGTTATTATTACCATTATTGTTACTATTGTTATTATTATTATTATTATTATTATTACTAGTCGTATTGCACGTGCAATGCACGTGCTTAACAGCTTTTTTTATTAAAATATAAAAGATTAAATATAAAATTGTAAAGAACAAAAAAAATGAGTATGTACTTAAAAAAAGATAAAAGTGGAAGGAGTAGAAAGAAAAGTTGGGGGTGGGTGGTTAAGAAAATAACTTTCATAACTGTAAAAAAATTTAAATTTAAAATTTAAAATTAATTTTTGTTAATGGAACCAAAAGGTTCTTTGCCTTTATAATAGTATAGATTATTGTTGGTGTTGTTCTTCTTATTTTTATTGTTACTATTATTATTATTATTATTATCTTTGTTATTATAGTTAATATTATTGTTATTATCATTATTGATATTGTTATTTTTACTATAGTTAACATTGTTATTGACATTGTACTTTCTTATTGTTATTATTGTTATTATTATTATTATTGTGATTATTATTCAATATGTCGACATGAATTTTCATTAGCTTTAATCCTAATAAAAGAGGGTGGTAGTTATGATTGGGAATAAAATTGCTTCACTTAAAAAAGTACAAGTTAGAAATCGAAAAATCAAAAGTTCATTTGAATCAACAAGTAGTAAGAGTAAAGGATTATTTTTATTAGTAGGCCCAACTAATTAACCTCACAAAGATTAAAGCCATTCTACTTTTAAAAGCATGAGTATTATAATGAACTTGCCTTGTCTCACGCAAGAATGTCATTAGAACATTTTTGTACACTATAATTCTTCATGCGGTTTTCAACTCATACATTATGAATGCAATTGATTCTTAAAATGTGGCTAAATTGCTATATTGCAGTACATGAATGGGCCTTGAATTGAATGAATATCACCCTTGATCGCTTAATCCATTTGCGTTTGTAGTTTTTCGCTCTACGATAGATTTTGTATTTTTTGACTGTTTTCCTCACTTGTTATTAATGTTATTATTGTAACTCTTATTATTATTATTGTTATTGTTATTGTTGTTATTAGTATTACTATTATAATTATTATTGATTTTTATTTCTTCTTCTTATTATTATTTTTGATGTTGTTCTTATTATTTTTATTGTTGTTATTATTATTGTTATCATTACTATTATTATTATGGTTCTTATTATTGTTATTGTTGTTATTGTTCCCGTTATTATTATTATTATTATTAAGGTTAATATTATTTTTATTTTTATTACAGTTATTATCATTGTTATTTTCACTATTGTTACTATTCTTATTATTATTTTTATTATTATTATTATTATTATTATTGATGTTCTTATTATTGCTATTTTTGTTCTTATTATTTTTATTGTTGTTGTTGTTATTATTATTATTATTATTTTCTTTGTTGTTGTTGTAATTGTTTTTATTATTGTTGTTGTTATTATTGTTATTATTATTATTTATTTTTATTATTTTTATTATTTTTATTATTACTCCTATTATTATTATTGTTGTTTTCATTATTATTACTATTATTATTATTTCTAAAATAATAATAGTAATAATAATTATTATTATTATTATCATCATTGTTGTTGTTCTAATAATAATAATAATAATAATTATTATTATTATTATTATTATTATCTTAATTATTGTTGTTCTTACTATTGTTATTTTTGTTCTTATTATTTTTATTGTTGTCATTATAATTGTTGTTGTTATTATTATTTTATTATTGTTATTATTGTAATTATTATTCAATATGTTGGCATGAGTTTTCTTTCGCTTTCATCCTAATAAAAGTGGGTGGAAGTTATGATTGGAAATAAAATTGCTTCACTTGTACAAGTATAAATAAGAAACAAAAAGATTAAAGTTGATTTGGACCAACAATTGGTAAATGTATAGGATTATTTTTATTAATAAACCCAAACTAATTAACCTCACAAAGATTAAAGCCATTTTGCTTCTAAAAACTTGAGTATTGCAATGAACTTGACTTGTCTCACCCAATAATGTTTGTACAACTTTTTTCTATGTTATAATTCTTCGTGGGGCTTTCAAGTCACAACGTTATTGTTGACGCGCTTTTCATTGCCTCGGGAAGGAAACCAAACTTTTAACAAAATAAACTCACTTTCAAACTTCTAACGAAATAAATTCACTTTCGTACTTTCATTGACTAAGTCAATGGAAAATTAACATTGCTTGAGCCCCAATTCAATTTGCTTTCCGAACCCATGGCTCATTTCCCTTGTTGGGAAGCCTTTTGAGCCTATGACCTAAGGGTTCTCACCCTTTTAGGATTTTCCCATTCATTTCTTATACGAGGAATAAATGTTGGGCCCAAGACCCATTCTCCCCCCCCCCCCCCCCCTCCTTTTGTAAGCAAAACTATAGGGTTTTGCAAGGGGAGGGGGGGGAATTGCAACCGTACATGAGAGGAAGAAGAGAAGAGAAGAGAAAACCAAGGTTACTCCCTTTCCCTTCCTACATCACCTCCCAAGAACTACATGGGTATGATTCTTTAATGAGATATGTAGGAAACCCCATGGACTCGACCCTCTTCAAGCTAAAATGGCCTTTCCACTCACTGTTCAGCATCTCCCTACCATTGTCATTCACTGTTCATCATTTCCCTATCATCCTTCTTCCATTTTAATGGGTCTATGATCCATCTGTTCACTATTTATCATTCTCCTCATCACCCATTTTCCATTTTCAGGGGCTACGACCCATTTAATGACCACTGTTCATCATCTTCTCCATTTTCTGGGTCTAAGACCCATTTTCTGTGTATTGTTTATTGTCCCCTCCATAACAGCCCCTGTTTTCACCTAAAATAATCCTATAGCCCCTAACAACCCTAATTCCTCTAATGGGTTTCATAGCTCCAATGGAGCCCCCAATGACCACTGTTCATCATCTTCCCCAAAATGAGTCTATAGCCCCTTGCTCATCAAAAAATGGGTCTATGGCCCTCCATTAATGGAATCACCCACTCTATTAATATTTCCCACAATATATTAATCAAAGGCATTCCATACCCTTGGTATTGGATGTAAGTAATCATCCTCTTTTCAGATGATATAAACAATGATCCTCCTAAAACAAATACGACAAGTTTGTGACTCCTCATTTTTTTGGCAAAGAAATATGGCACGCCCAATGGGATATTGTTCACCTTCTATCTTTGATCTTTATGAATCCTTTGGGAGATTTATTTCTTCCATCATCAAAATCCTCCTTCGCTTGAGTCACCTACTCAAGTCACCAAGGACCTTTCTTAGCTTGAGTCACCCACTCGAGTCACAAAATTTCTTTATCACTCAATTCACCATCTTGAATCACGAAATTTCTTCTTCACTCGAGTCACCTTCTCGAGTCATGAAATTCCTTCGTCTCTCAAGTCACGAAATTTCTTCTTCGCTCGAGTCACCCACTCGAGTCATAAAATTTTCTTCATGCCTCGAGTCACAAAAATCCCTTCTCGACTTGAGTCACCCACTCTAGTCACAAAAATCCTTCGTCACTTGAGTCACCCTCTCGAGTCACGAAATTCCTTTATCACTCGAGTCGTCATCTCGAGTCACAAAATTTCTTTTTCGCTCAAGTCACAAAATTCTTTCGTTGCTTAAGTCACCCTCTCGAGTAACTTAATTCCTTCGTCGCTTGAGTCACCATCTTGAGTCACAAAATTTCTTCTTAATTCGAGTCAATCACTCAAGTCATAAAATTTTCTTCGTGGATCGAGTCACTTACTCGAGTTACCAAAATTCCTTCGTCGCTCCAGTCATCTTCTTGAGTCGCGAAATCTCTTATTTGCTCGAGTCACCCACTTGATTCATAAAATTCTCTTTGTGCGTCGAGTCACCTACTCAAGTCACCAAAATCCCTTCTTGGCTCGAGTTAACCACTCCAGTCACAAAATTTCTTATTCATTCAAGTTACCCTCTTGAGTCACGAAATTCCTTTGTCGCTCGAGTCATCATTTTGAGTTACGAAATTTCTTCTTCGCTTGAGTCACCCACTCAAGTTACAAAATTCCTTCACTGCTTGAGTCACCCTTTCGACTAACAAAATTCTTTTGTCACTTGAGCCACCATCTCAAGTCATGAAATTTCTTCTTCACTCGAGTCATAAAATTTTCTTCATGGCTCAAGTCACCAAAATTCCTTCGTCGCTCGAGTCACCGTCTCAAATCACAAAATTTCCTCTTCGCTTGAGTCACCCACTCGAGTCACAAAATTTTCTTCATGGCTTAAGTCACCAAAATTTCTTCGTCGCTCGAGTCACCATCTCGAGTCACAAAATTTCCTCTTCGCTCTAGTCACCCACTCGAGTCACAAAATTTTCTTCATGGCTCAAGTCGTCTACTCGAGTCACAAAATTGCTTTTACACTCGAGTCACTCACTCAAGTCACGAAATTTCTTCTTTGCTCGAGTCACCAATTTTCTTCCTCTCTCGAGTCACTAAAAAGAAGAAGAAAAAAAAAAAGAAAAAAAAGAGTTACTGTTCATCGAAGTTAGTGTTCATTCGTGACTCTAGAAGGGCATCTCGAGTTACCGAAGAATAAGAAAATAAAAAAAGAAAGTTACTGTTCATTCATGACTCGAGAATGACATCTTGAGTCATCAAAGAAGAAGGGGAAAAAAGTTACTGTTCATCAAAGTTACTATTTATTCGTGACTCGAGAAGGGCATCTTGAGTCACCTTCTCAAACATCCAAAGGGAAAAAAAGAAAAAGAAAAAAAAAAATCATTGTTCATCAGTGACTCGAACTTAAAAAATCACTGTTCATATTAGTTACTCAAGAAGCCATCTCAAGTCACTTACTCGAACGGCTAGCAAAAAAAAAAAAAAGCATTATTCATGGGTGACTCGAACACTATACTGTTTATGGGTGACTCGAACATGGTACTGTTCATTGGTGACTCAAACATAGAACTGTTCATGGGTGACTCGAACATGGTATTGTTCATCGGTGACTTGAACACAGTATTGTTTATCAGTGGCTCGAGCAAAGCATTGTTCATCGAAAAACCCTGTTCATAAAAAAAAAAAAAGAGGTAAAAATTTACAAAGTCTTGAAAATAAAACAAATCTTCCTCTCATTCTAATATTTGGGACAGCCATTTATTCTTTCCCATTTAATCTTCCCCCAGTTTGAATCACCTATTCAAATTAGAGAATGCATTGTACTCTCCTCTCGGACTTATAGTCCATCTTTTGGAGCTTTGTCCTAATTCGAGCTTTAGGGTTCAAAGGAGTAGCTTGCCTAATTCGGATCATCTAATCGAATTAGAGAATGTATCTTAATTCGAATCTACGGTCCACCTCACACCCTTATAGGGTCTTTCCTAACCCAAAACCTATGGTCCACCCCTCACCCCCACGGGGCCATCCTAGTTCGAACTTCATGTTTATCTTGACCTGTGGTCCGCCCTCTCTTTAAGTCGAATCCTGTGTTCACATTTAATTCAGCATGTTCGATGTTTGGATTAATCCCAATAATCTCGAGCAACTGATACATATCCTTTCCTTGTGTTATCAAGATGACAATCTTGAAAACAACGTCGAAGGCCACTAAGCACCATATGAGCCTGACTGGTTCAAAAACTAGGGTTGTGGCTCGCAACTTGGTGGGTCAACTATTGAAGAGCATGTTGTGAGGCGAAAACCCTACCATGGCCACTGTACAAGCCATACTAGCCGCAAAACTGAAGGAAGGGACATCTGTCCAAGGAAGGAAGCCAACCAACAATCCAAGTTGCCCAATTCCTGCGAGCAACAAATTCCAAGTCCTAAAAAAATTGAGGGAGGCGAGGGCAGTCAAGGCAGCCTCGCTTGTGGCTGTAAAGAGCTATGCTCATGAGTGCGGCCCCAAAAGGGTTCCCGTAAAGAGAAATAAAAAAAGTAAGAATGTCACACCATGGTGTCCAACTTGCCTAGCCACAACGATCACAGGAGGCCCATCTAAAGGCGAGCTATCCCTCAAAAAGCAAAAGAAGCTGTACCATAGCCTCCAACTGCCTCAATACAGTTTCACGTTCGGGTCCTTCGGGGAGTTTCTACCTGAGCCCAAGCTTGTCACCAAATCTTCCTCTGAGGTAGCCATGGCTAAGGTTGACGATAACCCTGAGGTGATGGTCGCCAAGGCAGGCCACTCCATCCCAAGGGCTGGGGGCAAAAGCCAGCTGATCAGTTTAGCCAAGCAAGATAGGAAGAAAGAAGAAGGTGCCAGCTACTACTCACCAAACAACCCAAGCGGCTAGCACTAGGGGCAATTAACTATAGCACCAATAATTGGTCCGCAAAGAGACAAGGAAAACGAGTAGGGAGACTTGCTTGAGTGCCTAAAGGACCTAAAAGCTTTCCCAAAATTACCATCAAAAGGGGACGACTCTAGGAGGAAGGCTCGAATGACATTCCTTGAGCCCGACTCCTCTGACTTGTTATCCCTGGATAAGAAGGGCAAGGCAACAGTCGCCATCAAGGCTATGCCTACTCTAACTCGTAAGGAAGTGGAAGAAACAAATGACGTTGGGCATGTGGCTAGGGCCAACCTAGGGCCTCTCGGGTCAATAGGGATCGATGAAAAAGTACTCATGAACAAAATTGGGCATGAAGCTGGGGGCAACCCTAGCCCTCCTAAGGAAAGCCAAAAGGGGGAACCCTTAATAAGTAACCCCTCTGAAGAAACCTTACAATAATACTATGAAATTCTCCTGAATCCGTTAGCAATACTTCAATCACAACAAGAAGGTGGGGAAGACTTGCAATCACTGTTCGTAGGGGTGGCGTGCCAAGGGTACTCGAAAGAAAGATTCCCTAACCATGATGGAATCGTCAAGGTAGACAGACTAACATGGAGCCGCAGCAATGTCTTGTCATATCATGTATGATGGTCGAGTGGTCTTCGAAGGCTCGCAAGGACATGAAGGAAACGACGCCTACCAAAGGCCCGAGACATCGCATAAACCTGATTTAAACAACCACATTAGCAGACTCGAAATCGACGCTCACCAAATTAGTCATAAATTAGATAAGCTTAGAAATAACATGCAACAATCCGTGCAGCTAATGGAAACTCAAGCACAAATGCAAGAGTGTAATCCACCCCGAGTCGAGCTCCCACTTGCCAACCAACCAAACGAACTTGCCAACCAACCAAACGAAGACATAGGCTTGCTAAGCGTATCCAGCTCGTCACTAGCACCAAAAAGGCCAGCCCACGGGCCTCACGTGCCTTTTGGGCAGCCTCAAACGGCTAGGAACCTAGACAAAGGAAAAGGGAAGCCGTCATTGCCTCCCCCCCTCCCACAACCCTTCTTTCAAGTTCCACCTATATAATATAGGCAGCTACCTCGATCGGCGATACCAGCCCAATTTCAATTAAAGGCGCCAACGACGTCGCCAAAACTTCAATCCACATTGCAATAGTGGCAACCACCATCTAGTTCGGAAATGCCTTATGGGTATGCAATGTCTCAAGTTGCCGAGTTGGCAAAGATAAAACAGCAGCTAGATATGCTAATGAATCCTGGCGTTCATGTTAAGCCCGAACAGAATCCGTATCCATCTAGGGTTGACTAGACGCCACTGCCACCTAAGTACAATTGTCCACGCTTCTCCATGTTTGATGGCACTGGTGACCCTGAATAGCATTTGACACACTTCACATTAAAGTGCGGACCTTCGATAGGCACGTTTGAACAACAAGAAGCCCTCAAACTAAGGATCTTTGTCCAAACACTGAAAGGTGTGACATTCGTATGGTATAACAATTTGAGGCCTAGTTCGATTCAAAGTTGGGATAACTTGTGTAACCAGTTCTTATATCAATTCAATAACACAAACTGCAAAGTCAGCCTGGTGGATTTAATGACAACCCAACAAAGGGATGATGAATCTGTGACCGAATTCATCGCAAGGTGGAAAGGGATGTCATACTTATGTCAATACCATATCCCGCAAGAAGAACTGCTAAAGATATGTATCCAAAATCTTAAGCCCGTCATCACGGCAGCCTTAATACTACATGCCTTGCTTGGAAGCTTCCTCGAGTTGAGTGAACAGGCGCACAACCTGGAGATGGCGTTAAGGTATAAAGACTTCTTATCCTTGTCATTTGACTCATTATCCACTTAATACGCACCCATAACCAAAGCCAAATTCATTCCAACCGAATATTTCTGACATTTAAGGATGTATTCCCTTCGGCCCACGGCCTACTCAATACTTGGCTTATAGCCTGACTTTGCCTAAAGACATCTCCTATGTCTAAGGACTCCTTCAAACTTCCCCTAAGGGCATTACCTAATACGGCCCATAGCCCATTTCAATTTCTATTTATCACCTACCTTAGTCCAAGGGACATTTCTCATGACTAAGGACGCATTCATTATGGCCTAGGCCTACTCAATATTCATCTAAGGACATACTCACTTTGGCCCATGGCCTATATAAGTGCGGCCTAAGGCCTAACTCTGTCTAAGAACATCTCCTATGTTCGAAGACCTCTTCAAACTTCGCCTAGATGCAACATCCATGAGGGCCCATAGCCCATTTCAATTTTGGCCTGTGGCCCAATCTTGTCTAAGCGACATCACTTATGTCAAAAGACTCATCCAATATGGCCCATGGCCGATCTCATCATGTCTTATGGCCCAACCTCCGTTTAAGGACATCTCCTATGTTTAAGGACATCTCCTATGTTTAAGGATATATCCTTTACTTGTCTATGGCTCCATTGCCTATGACAGTCCGTTTAAGGACATTACCTATGTCCAGTGACATATCCTTCACCTGTCAACGGCCCCCATTGCCTACAACAGTCCATCTAAGGATGTCACCTATGTCCAAGGGCATATCTTTCACTTATCTACGGCCTCATTGCCCATGATAGTTTATCTAAGGGTGTCATTTATGTCCAAAGACATATTCATCACCTGTCTGTGGCCCCGTTGCCTATGACAGTTTATCTAAGAACGTCACCTATGTCTAAAGACATATTCATCACCCGTCTACGGCCTTGTTGCTTATGACAGTCCGTCTAAGGGAGTCACCTATGTCCAAGGACATATCTTTCACCTGTCTACGGTCCCGTCGCTTACGACAGTCCATCTAAGGATATCGCGTATGTTCAAGGACATACCTTTCACCTGTCGACGGCCTTATTGTTTACGATAGTCCATCTAAGGACATCACCTATGTCTAAGGACATATCCTTCAGCTGTCTATGGCCCAGTTTCCCACAACATCCCCATAAAGGTTGCTCTGGGATGAGCATAAACTATAGTGCTCCGAGATAAGCCTAAACTATAGTGCTCTGGTACAAGCCTAAATTGCCACCACGCTATGAGAAAAGCTTAAATTGTAACGCTCTGAAAAGAACCTATATTGTAACACTCCAAGAAAAGCCTAAACTATAACACTCTAAGAAAGCTTAAACTATAACACTCCTAGGCATGAGTCTAAACCGCGCAATACTCCCAGGCACCAGCTTAAACTGCACAATGCTCCGAAGCACGAGCTAAACTGCTACTTGCTTTGAAATGAGCCTAAACTATCTTTGAGAACTACATTGGCTTGATTTCCTCAATGAGATACATAGGACGCTTTTCATTGAACCCAATCATAAAGCTTGTCTAATTCAAGTTGTGGGGTTCTCTCTACCCCAACGGAACCGCAGGGTTCCCCTTATCCGCCGAACCATAAGGTTTTCTTTCCTCTTTCGAAACGTAGGGTTCTCCTCGTTTCATTTCAAGCTGTAGGGTTCTCTTTTTTCCATTTCGGGCCATAAGGTTCTCTTTAGCCTCTTCTGAATTGTGGGGTTCTCCTTTCCTCGACTCGACCCATCTAGTTCTTCTAGTTCCAATGTGGTGATAGGGGTTCATAGCCCAAACCACCGACTCTATCAGTGCTCTGAGCTACGAGGGGCATTTGTTGATGCCACTTCTTGTTGCCTCGGGAAGGAAATCAAACTTTTAACAAAATAAACTCACTTTCAAACTTTCAATGAAATAAATTCACTTTCACACTTTCGTTGACCAAGTCAACGAATAATTAACATTGCCCAAGCCTCGGCTCGATAAGCTTTGAGAGCCCATGGCTCATTTCCCTTGTTAGGAAGCCTTTTGGGCCCATGACCCAAGGGTTCTCATCTTTCTAGGGTTTTCCCATTTATTCCTTGTACGAGGAATGAATGTTAGGCCCAAAACCCATTCTTCCCTCCCTTTTATAAGCAAAATTATAGGGTTTTGCAAAGGGGGGAATTATAGTCGCATAAGAGAGGAAGAAGAGAAGAGAAAACCAAGGTCACTCCCTTTCCCTTCCTCTATCACCCCCCAAGAACTACATGGATTTGATTCTCTAAGGAAATATATAGGAAACCCCATGGGCTCAACCCCCTTCAAGCCAAAATGGCATTTCCACTCATTGTTCATTATCTCCCCACCATTTTCATTCACTGTTCATCATCTTCCCTATCATCATTCCTCTATTTTAATGGGTCTATGATCCATTTGTTCACTATTTATCATCCTCCCAATCATCCATTTTCCATTTTCAGGGGCTACGACCCATTTTCGTGTACTGTTCATCATCTTCTCTATGTTCTGGGTCCAAGACCCATTTTCTGTGTTCTGTTTATCGTCTCCTCTATAACAACCCCTGTTTTCACCTAAAATGGGCCTATGGCCCCTAACAACCCTAATTCCTCTAGTTGCTTTCACAACTCCAATGGAGCCCCCAGTGGCCACCGTTCATCGTCTTCCCCAAAATGGATCTACAACCCCCTGCTCATCCAAAAATGGGTCTATGGCCCTCCATTAATGGAGTCACCCACTCCATTAATATTCACTCCAACATCTTAATCGAAGGTGCTCCATACCAATGGTATTAGATGTAAATAATCATCATCTTTTCAGATGATGTGAACAATGATCCTTCTAAAACAAATATGATGATATCGTGACTTCTCATTTTTCCCACAAATAGTTATAAATGCACTTGATTAATAAAATGTGGCTAGATCACTATATTGCAGGACATGAATCGGCCTTGAAATGAATGAAGATAACCCTCGATCATTTAATCAATCTACATGTGTAGTTTTTCACTCTTTGATAGACTTTGTATTTTCTAACTCTTTTTCCCACTCATTATGAATGTTATTATTGTAACTCTTATTATTATTGTTTTTATTATTGTTGTTGTTGTTGTTATTATTATTATTATTATTATTCTTGTTAAATTTATTGTTACTATTCTTCTTCTTCTTCTTCTTCTTCTTCTTATTATTATTATTATTTTTGTCATTACTCTTATTATGGTTATTGTTGTTCTTATTATTTTTATTATTGTTATCATTATTGTTATTATTATTATTATTATTATTATTATTATTATTATTGTGGTTTTTATTACTGTTATTATTGTCACTGTTCTTGTTATTATTACGGTTAATATTATTGTTGTTATTATTACTCTTATTATTATTATTTTCATTATTATTGTCATTGTGATTATTATTATAACAGTAATAATAATAACAATAATATTAGCTGTAATAATAGCAATATTAATAATAATAATAATAACAAGAAAAATAACAATAATAATAATAATATTAATTAAAATAATAATAAAAATAAAAATAAGAGTAGTAATAATAATAATAATAATAATAACAGTAATAATAATAATAATAATTAACAATAATAATAATAATAATAATAATAATAAGTAACAATAACAACAATAATAATTATTAATTACAACAATGAGTAAAATAATGTTGGCAATTATAATAATAATGTTAATTATCGTAAAAGTAATAGTAAAATTATTATTAGCATTGTTACTGCTACTATTATTAATTATTCATGCCACCATTTTCAACACTATAATGTTGGCCCGTTCTACCTAGAAAAACAGCAACTTTCTATTAGGAGATCAGCAGAATACAATGTTTTAGGATTTATAGGCTCCTTAGCAATATGGTGGGAAAACTTCACCGAGTATCAAAAGGATAAAATCCTCAATGCAAAGAAGGAAGACACTTCGGGAAACCTTCTCACAGAAGATGGAGACCATATCCCGAATGCCCTCAATTGTCTTCTTCAGACTACCCTTTTACATTTCGTAGGATGGATAAGAGATGGCACCTATCACTATAACTTGCTCAACAATCTTAGATATCGAAGAATGTCAGATTATAGGTGGTATAGAGATACTTACCTAGCTAGAGTTTATTCTAGACTAGATTGTCACGAGCCTCATTGGAAAGAAAAATTCATTGATGGACTTTCAACCTATTTTTGGAGAATAGGTTAGAGAAGCCATGATAGAAATGAGAGAGCAAGATAGATTGATTTATGATTTTGCATATTGTAATAATAATGATACAAGTGTTAAAAATGGTGGTAACTATACTTTATAGTAATAGTAGTAGACGATTTAGCTCACTCCAGTCCAACAACCTGATCTCTCCCAGAGAGAGAGAGAGAGAATGGGAGTTCTTTATACCCTACAGTGGCTTGGAACCTCTACTTATAAGTAATATGTACTGGTACATTGACTTAAGACGGACCCGTTGAAGTCCAGCAGCCTCAATGTGATGCTGCATATTTGTCATTTAGCCTCTTGGGAAAAGTAGCAGAGTGCTTAAGTTAAAAGAATGATCAGGAAGCTGCCGTGCGGCTTGTCCCTGAATCCACAGAAGTTTCAGTTAACGTACCATGGCATTGCAGTCTTTCCAATCCTACTGCTTTATCATTTCTAATGTCGGTTCTGGAAGTATTGCCCTATGTCAAGGTTCAAGCCTCACCATTCTTTTGCCCCATTTTAATTATGAAAGAATAAACACTTCAAAAACATAATTAATTACTTGGGCTCGGCATTACCTTGTGGAAGGCCAGTTCAATCTTAGTCCTTTATGATATTGCGATGTGCTGATCAGGACAGCCTCTGCGCCCCTTAATTCCCATCTTTGCAATTAGACATTTCTGCTGTCTGACTAGATTTCAATCTCTTTTTTAAGGAGTGAGGTAAAATGTAACTTTTAACCTGAATTTCAAGGGTGAATATGGTTTAATGTGTAAATTTTGCTTGAATGGAAGTTAATTTCTGTCTATATAATTTCTGATTGTAGGATGTGAGAAACCGTTCTTTTTTTTTTTTGTCCCTTTAAAAGAATAATGACCAGTTTAGAATTTTTATTCGGTAAAGTGGATGCTGCGACTATTCTCACCTTAATTGATGTTGTTTGTAGCAGGTTGAGACTGTCTTCCACGAATTTGTTGGAACTATTCCTCTTTGAGGAATCCCACATGGAAAGATGTGGGAAAGAGAGGGACGAAGGAGCTTATAAAAGAAATGCTCCTCCTTCCCTCCTATTCATTTTATTCTTATTCTTCCTCTCTAATATTATCTTATAGTAGAGTTTTTTTTCTTGTCCGTAATTTTTTTTTTTAAGGGTTTTTCACGTAAGTTTTTTGTGTTTCTTTTATTTCTAATTTTTTTATTTGCTGTTTGCTCTATTCGGTAGGGAACTTTATTACCCAATAGAATTTGGTCATTCGCTTCAGCATATGCTAAGTAAGGAGGATGAGGGTCTGGTGTCTAGTGTCTGGTATACAGAGAATCGAGTGGGATGCCGTTGTGTTGCCTTCTCAATTCACGGAGGATCGGTGTTACCCCAGATGATCTTATGTGACCAACGCATAATTAATTAGGTTCGGTTTACCTTTGGACGAAATCCCGGTTGAGATGGGCAGTTGCATGGGTTCTCTAGTCACCTAGGATACTAAAGTAGGCCAACGGTGACCAAGCACAATTCTTAAGATTTGATGAGACTTTGAAACTAAAGTAGGCTTGGCAACCTGCCTTCTTTAGGCTTGCTTTTGAAATGGACCAGCGTTCACAAGGTACTTCTCTCTTTCAAGAAGATTTACAACATGTCAAATCTCGGTAAGGTTCTTCACTCTGCATCGAATTAAACTACGTGCTCCACCGCTTTGAGTTTCATTCTTGTGAACGTACTCTGCAGGCGGGGTACTTAACGCGTTAGCTACAATACTGCACGGGTCAATAGGAGATATTTAATCACTTAACTTGGTTTATTTGATTTTCATATCTTCATTTGTTATTATCTTTAGGCTACAGCCATTCCCAATGCCTCAGCAAATTAACCCTTAATTTTTAAGCCCTTCATAATTGTGGGTAGCTAGCACTAAAACTCAATGGGATGAAGTACACATTCAAGTAGCTGTTCAGACGCACAAACTAAAACATAAAATAGATTAATTTAATCCATTTTATTCTATTTTCTCAAATGTAAGTTAAATTGAAATTTTGCTCAACGTTCATCTAAATTATTCCACTCAAAAAAATATTATTTTGATAAATAAAAAAAGAAATAATAATAAAAGGCCTAAAGCTTAGGTAAGATTTTGGATTTAACTCATTTTTTAATTTTGGAAATTCCTTGCATGATTTTTCTACTTTATCAAAATTTGAGTTACGGACAGACGGCCGTTACCGTGTGCTTTGACTATTTTAGGCCACATGGCCCAACAGTAAGTAGCTACCTAATAAAAAAAATATATATATTAGAAGAAATGCTCCCAAAAATGGGGGTAAAATATTGATTTTTTTTCTTGGTATACCTCAAATGAAGGTTCTTTTCCTTTTTCTAATGTTTCCCATCTTTTTAAAACTTTCCTTGTCTAACCCACTTTTGTAAAATTATTGATGATATTCGCGATTTCTCTCTCTTCCCCCTAACATGCTTGCAGCAATATGTCACGGTTCAAAAAAATGAAATTGCGGATATAATTTGTATTTTTATTTTTATTTTTAAATTTATCACGGAGACCACGGATGTTGGCCGTGGCTTCAGTTATGGAAATGAGGATCATATAGTTTAGTTGGCTGGAGTGTGTGTGGCCTTTAGTTACAATGTCAAATGTTCAAATCCTTCCTCTGGGGTTTGTATTCCTTTTACTCTTTTTCTTTCCCACATCTATTGTTCTTCTAGTTTCTTTTCTTCTTTCAATTTATTTTTCATTCCATTTAAAAATTTAAAAGTTAAGAAATTGGTGAAAACTTGGTAAAATTCAAAATTCAAAATTTAAATTTTAGATATAACTAACTACTCAAACTTTAAATTTTAAATATAACTAATTATTCAAAATTTAAATTTTGAAATTTTTAGATAGTTAGTTACTTTTATTTTTATTTGGGCTGCTTGGCTTAAAATAGTAGTGCAATCACACATGATAACAAATTTTAAACCGCAGTCTGGGTCTCAAATTCCGACATGCATCAAATTGCCAAAATTGAAATGATGGGCTTTTACTGTTACTAGATTCGAAGCCGGTGCGAGGTGCAAATAATTTAATCAACAATTATGAATTTAACATATATAGTTAAATATAATCAATTAGGCCACCACAAGGTGAGGATATGCCACATATGCTCGCTAAATGTATAATTTGATGCACAATAAAATTGTCACTGCTCATTCCTCAAATAAAACAAATTGAGGAATAAATGATGTTGCCATAATTGGTGCGGCTAAAAATTAAAAAGAAGTGGATCTTAATATCAATTAATTCATGGAATAGCATAAGGGCCCAACTGGTTTCACAAAATTTAATTGGGAATGTCAAATTCCAGTATTTGGTACAGTTAACATTCTTAAAAGTGGGGTTTAACATTCCTGAATTAAGAAGTGCGAATATAAGATTTCGGGTAAGAGGGAATGTGCATATGAATTGAAAAATCCAAAGTACCCTTATAAATTAATAAATGGATAAAATCCTCATTCATATAAATAATGATAGTAATAACGATAATGACAATAAAAATAATAATGTTGATAAAAATTTAAAAATAAATAAATCTTTCATAATAAGGGGTGATAATACTAGCTTTAGAAGCTCATTATTAGGTCCTCTGAATTTTATTTTTAATTAGTATATGTTTGAATTAAATTATTTATTCTTTTGGAAGAAAAATTGACGAAACTTTTATATTTAGCTTTATTCTTCAAAAATAGATAATTTTTTTATTCTGATTAATTTTTTAATAAAAGAATATTAACAAAAGAGGTGTCTTGATAATATTAGTTTTCATCACAAACATAATGTTGTTATATTGCATGGAATTCAAGTAAGTGTACAAAACATAAAATATTATATTCTCGTATCACATCCCCAATTATCACGTATGTGCCAAGCATTGATATGAGATTCTAGAAACCAAATGGATCCTGGAGAACTTGAACTCAATATAAATACATTGAGTGTAATACTACATGTACATCCTTCATACACCCTTCACCCCGGAAGTGATCACATAGCAAAATATGTATTATCTTGTATTATTATTTGATCAAAATACTATTAAAAAAGAACTATACATACTTTGTTATGTCACCCTTTCAGTGTAAAGGGTGTGTAAAGGATGTACAAGTAGAATTTTGTATAAATATAACTCAAATTACATGTCAATGGAAACTAAATGACTCAAATTATATGAGATCCATTAAATGGTTTTATTTATTTACTTGTTTTTTACTTTGATAAAAACTGTTATGAATAGCGAATCAATGGAAACTAAATGACTCAAATTATATGAGATCCATTAAATAGTTTTATTTATTTACTTGTTTTTTACTTTGATAAAAACTGTTATGAATAGCGGATGGCAAGTGGAAAATTGTGCCTTATGGCAAAATTGAAATAATTTAAGTCTAAAAATTTGAAATTTCATTCACGGTTGGAGAGGGATTTGATGTAATTTTAGCTTAATTCAAAAGCCCGACTCCGCACCCTTTATAAATCTGACTCAGTCTAGGTTTTCATTATTCCTCACACAATTCCCCTCTCTCTCTCGGTTCCAACGGCTCTTTTCTGAGTTCTTTCAGGGTTTCAAAGCCTCGGAGAGAGAGAGAGAGAGAGAGAGAGGCGATGTCATCGACGATCTTCTCCGCGTCTGACGGATTCATCCTTTTCGGTGATCTCCAGGGATGGAGCCGCGAATTTCTTTGCATCCCCTGACCTCGTCGGAGAAGAAGATCTCGCCGGAGAAGATTTTCCGGATGCTCTTACTCCACGAAGCCATGTCCGACTTTGGTCGGACGTCGAATCGGTCATCTCATTCGAATCCAGCGCTTCCGTTCTTACGCAAGCTCTCCCCGCGCCCACAAGATCGGCGACGCCATCCGTACGGAGATTGCCGACTTCGAATTGGTGGTCCAGAAGGACTCGCCGAACTCCGGTCTTCGGCGGCGGGATCCACCAGCTCAAGCCGTGGGCGATCCTCACTGATATCGAGGACAACAGCACCGTCCTCTCAGATATCATCGGCGGCGATCAAAAGACGCCGCCCACGGGATCGCCGGTGCCGGCATATTTCTTTGCGAGCCCGTCGAACGTGGAGTATCCGACGAAGGCGGTGTCGGAGCGTCTCGTGCGTCTCGTGCTCGTCGTCCTCTGCAAGCTCGATGGGAAGGGAAGGTGGTGCACTACAATGACCAGATTCAAAACCTCAGAGAGAGAGAAGCCGTGTCGACGATCTTCTCCGTCCTCACATCTTCTCTGCGTCTGAGGGATTCCTCTCCTTCGCAGTGATTTCCAGAGAAGGAGCCGCGAATCTCTTCCCGTTCCCTGAGCTCGTCGGAGAAGGCGATCTCGCCGGGTAATAATTTCCCGGTGCTCGAACTCCACAAATGCATGTCTGACTCTGGTCGAATCGAGTTCTCATCGGAATCCACCGCCGCCGTACTTACCCAGACTCTCGCCGCGCCTCACAAGATTGGCGACGCCGCCCATACAGAGATCGCGGACTTGGAATCGGTGGTCCAGAAGGACTCGTCGAGGACTTCGGTCATCGGCGGCGGGACCACCCGCTCACGCCATCGGCGATGGAGTTCCTCACTTGGACGCGTACTACAGCGCCGTCCTCTCCGATATAGTCGGCAGCGATTAAAAGACGCCGCCCGCGCTATCGCCTGTGCCGAAATATTTCTTCGCGAGTCCGTTGAACATGGAGGAGTATCCGATGAAGGCTGTGTCGGCTTGTGTGGCTCGTGCTCGTCGTCCTCTGCAAGCTCGACGGAAAGGCGGAGCACTGCAAGGGCCAGTGCTTCTGAGTTCTTTTTCGAAACCTCAAGAGAGAGAGAGAGAGAGGTTTCCAGAGATGGCTGGCCAGACCGATCTTCACCTATCCATCTTCTCCGTGGAAGAATTTTCAGTAGTTTTTACTTTCTTTATGTTAGCATTTCATCTGCGTTCTGAAATTTGCATTCGTTTTGATGCATATTATGAAATTCGACTTTTCAGGTGGAATTCCTCGAGGAAGATGAGATGATCCAGATAGTTCCCAAGTGGACTAATTTGATCTGTAACCCATCTCTTTCTCTCTATTTCCCTCTCTTGTCCAATCTCTCCCAATCCTTAACTGAAGGAGTTTTTCCCAATTCTATAAACGGTCGGTCCTTTTGAATTTCCAGGGATAGCTGGCCAAATAGACTTTCACATATGGATCTTCTCCGCAAAAGAGGTTTCTATAGCTTTTTACTTTCTTTATGTTCCCATTTCAGGAAATGGTCCATTAGCAGCTGGTTTGGAAAGACATCCTCTCCTAGAGCGCAAACACATCGACTTTGTAGTATATTATATTATATTTTTTGTAATCTCGTAGCTTGCTTAAGTGGAAATTACTATAATACTTAAGTTCTGCAGCATTCCTATGAATTTATCAAGGTTTCCTCTTTTGCAGCCTAATGTTCCTTTATGAAGCAAGAAATGTGTCAATGGTCATGGGTCCCAACATGCGAGGAGCATTGCATGTTGTAGACTGCATGAGCGATGCCTTCAAAAAGTAAAGTCATCTTTGTAGCGTTATGGTATTGAGTAATTCATGAATAACAGTTATGGTATTGAGTAATTCATGAATAACCGAGAAAGGGTTCATAATCATGAATCCTTCATTACTAGTAAGTACTCTCTAAAACTTCAGAAAAGGGAAGAAACATTTGAATGCTTGATATCTATAATTTAATCATCTCCTTGGATAAGATTTGGGAGAAGTTGTTTGAAGTTGTAGACTATATGATATTCATGATGTACTAGGCGTAGCCTACATTTTTCCATACTTGATTTATTTGCAACCGATATAAATTAGCACTGTCAGTAGATCTCCGAGTAGTCCATGCAAATTTATGATTGCATGTATTGTAAAATGCAGACATCTAAGGACTTACATAAATTTCTTTATTTCATGTCTTTGAGATTTAGTTCTCTTTGCCTAGTTTTTATCCGGTTTCAGAAACACAATTCGATAATTTCTTTATATATTACCATGTCTATAAGCTTTCAAGATTCTGTCTTGTTTATACTTGTTTTGCAATGGTCACGGGTCCCAACATGTGAGGAGCATTGCATGTTGTAGTCAGTGTGACCGATGCCTTCAAAAAATAAAGTCATCTTTGTGGCACTGTGGTAACAAGTAATTCATGAATCGTGATAAGTGGAGACGGTAACAGAGAAAGGGTTCATAATCATGAATCCTTCATTGCTAGTAAGTACTCTCTAAAACTTCTGAAAAGGAAAGAAACATTTGAATTCACTAATTGCTCGGTCTCTATAATTTGATCATCTTCATGGATAAGATTTGGGAGGAGTTGTTTGAAGTTGTAGATTATATGATCTTCAGGATTTATTAGGTGTAGCCTGCATTTTTCCATACTTGATTTATTTGCTACCAATATAAATTAGCACTGTCAGTAGATCTTCGAGGAGTCCATGCAAATTTATGATTGCATGTATTGCAAAATGCAGACATTTAAGGGCTTACATCAATTTCTTCATTCCATGTCTTTTAGATTTAGTTCTCTTTCCCTAGTTTTTATCTGGTTTCGAAAACACATTTCGACAATTTCTTTATATATTACCATGTCTATAAGCTTTCAAGATTCTATCTTGTTTATACTTGCAACACCCAAGGCGATTTAATTGTGCTAATAGTCAAAGAGGTCTTAATTCAACATATTTCAGTTTCTTGTGCTTGTCAAATGATCTAGAACTACTGATACTATAGATGCCATATAGAGTGACAATTAGGTGGGCCCAACAAGTCAATGATGGTTCAAAATTATTTTTTGTGTAGGCAAGGCCACATTATATTACTAGTGAGATGGAGACATAGTTGTCAAGGCACCAAAACGGTTGGGGGGAGCCTAGATGCCTTGGCAATAAGGCATCCGTTTAGGCATCAACTAGGCTCCCATAGCATGGATAAGAGAAATATTGAGGATTCAATCTACAATATTAAAATAACTTCATAGTTAGATTTAAAAATGGTGCAAGATCAGTGAATAAATTGTTAAAATGAACAATATTCCACATTAGTTCAAATAAAAAGCAATTAAGGCAGCTAAGGAGATGATGCCTTGAGATAAGGTGCGCACCTTGAAGGGAAAGACCAAGTGGCCCACTCCTAGTGTGTCAGAGGCTGCTGGGACTCCAAGAACTATGGATGGCAGTTCAAGTGTTCACCTTGACGATATAACTTTTGTTTCTTTTAGTATTTTCGTACACAAATAAGCATTTAGTTAAAGCTCTAATTTTGAACCCAACAAAAAAACATAAAAACCACGCTAGAAAGGAAAATTGGCCGGGCGGGTGGGTTATATGTGGGTTGACATGGATGGGTCAAAAGCATATCAAAATGAATTTATGGGCAAGTTGGTGAGTCATGGGTTCATCTTGTTGGTGCTTATGCTATATATTTAATATTAACAAATTTCCTTTTGTGCTATTCAGGAAATTGATCCTACCAAGTATCTTTATGAAATTCCCGCCGTAAGGATGATATAAACAATTCATTTTGCTTATAGAACTTAGTGAAGTTTTACTTGTTTTTGATTCGTTTAGTAGGGATTTTTTGACAGTCCTCAAAATATGGATATTATTGAGCGCTGCATTCTTCTCTTTGCAGCAATATTAATAAGAAAAGAAGTCTATTCCACATGCTCAAGTCAACAAAAACTATTGGAGGGTATGTTCCTAATCACATTGTTTGGCGGATGAGGACATCGTGGTAACTATCGACTATTAATACTTTGTGATTTGACAGTTTTAGACCTAGTGGTTCTTGTAGCTATTTGACACTAATGCCTGATAGTTCTTCAGTAGTCAAAAGGGAAAAAAATAAAAAAAATAGAAGCACCGAAATTATATTTTTTAAAGCATGCACTCTAAGCCACTGACTGACATGGATGCAAGTGGAAACAGAGGACACTGGTACCAGAAAATCAGATGAGGGTATAGATTTCTCTAAGAAATTAGTAGGTTGGACATTAAGAATCCAAGTGAGATTGCTAAGGAGAAACCAAAAATAAGAACAAATTTATTCTCTAGTATTGGCATTGTTGAAATAAGTGGACTGTTTTATGCCTTTAAGTATGGTGCTTTGACATTTTTCCTTGCCAATGAGAGTTAGGAGTGAGGTTGCAGGGAGTTAATCAAGAAAGAAAGAGCGAGACATTGATATCAGGTGTTATTCTTCTTGAAATTGCTTTATATGCCTTGTCATTATTCTCAAAGGTACTTTATTTTGCCTACCATATGATTCACAAAAGAATGTGAACATGTCAAATATTTTAATTTCGCAACATTGCCAGTCCTTCAATATGCAAAAAATTTCTTATCTCTAGCATGTACAAATCTATCTGTGAAAATGAAAAAGATTTTCTTAATTCAGACGTGGTACAGTTTTATGTTTATGTGCTAGTAGGGTTTTAGACATCCTTGTTTAAACACAGGCATTATTGTTTAAACTGTAACTCGTAAATTACTAAGCCCCGCTAATCTGTGGGCTAAGGCACAGGAAACCTTGCTGCCAACTCTGGTCGACGGGACTGTTGGCTATCATCTTGCTGTCTTCTGTGCATTTGATTGTAAAGCCTACTGTCAACTTCGAGTTCTATACAGTTGACTATAAGTGAATCTTGAGATTAGCATGCAACAAAAGAATTGGGAATAGAGCTTATACATGCATCTCACCTTTGAGATACTCAAATTTTTTGTCCTTGGGACATGTGTCAGACAATTATATGTTGATCTCACCCTAAATTAGAAATAAAAGACTTATAGCTCTTGCACTACAAGTTTCTTTAGTTCATATTCCAAAATTAGAATTACTGTCCTCATTCAATTTTAGTTTAGGCTTGAACAACCATGGGAATAACCCGTTTTGATGGAGATTTGTTTGTTTTAGGATGGATAGGTTTTCTGTTAATGCACAGGTTCCTTTTGTTGCTGCACCAGCAATGTTTTGCTGTCAGAGCTGGAATAGATGGACTATTGGATATTGCACAGAAATCCTTCTATCATACTAGCGATGGTTTCTCCTCTAACTACATTACAATTTTTTTTGTGATTTCCTAGCATTTTTTCTATCTATTTAATTGAGTTATGTATGCATACCTTTTTATAATATCATCAATTTGCAATATATGCTTGTGATGAATGTTTCAGGTGCTGAAACATGGAAATAGCATACACTGCTCAACTGTGGAACTTGCTTCTGTTAATATTATGATAAATTGAAGGATTTGATATATCGCTTCCTTCTAGTTTGCATCTATGAAGTTTTAGCTTGATTTAAATCAATTTATTTTATTTTATTTTGCGCCTAGTTGGTATGATTAAAGTGAGTATTGGCACAACCCCTGGTCACGGTTAAAGTTTGGGAAACAACCTCTTTGTTTTAATTTTGTGTCTGTTGTCTTTTGTTTTTGCCTTCCTTTTTGTGTTATTAGTTTCTGCGTTTCTGTCTCTTGGTGTTTTGTTTTGTTTTTTTTTTTTTGTCTTGCTTTTGAATTCATAGAGACAATCCCGGCACAGAACATGAATCAAGTGCCCGTGTAACAATAATTTACAGATCCACTCATTCATAAGGTAATTTATTTTGTATTTATTGCGTACTTTTATTCTATTTTTTGTGCTCTTTCCTTTCATGTACCTGGTTGCAATCTGTTTTCCTTTTTTTTTTCGAATTTCATTCTAATTTAATAATTTATTGTTGCATTTTTTTTTTCATGTTTTGAAATTTGATTCTATACTTAAACTGGTGTTGAAATGCTTTCCAGCAAGCAAAGGGTTTTGGCTTAAAAAGGACCATAATGACTAGGGAAAAGAGATAAAAAAAAAATATATGAGGTTAGCCAATAGCCCAATTGATTGCATAAGCAGTGAGAAATTAACTACATGTGTTCTCTCTTTTGTTTACAGCGACCATATTTGCACATGGGCAAACTAGCAGTGAGAAGACCTACAGAATGAGAGGAATAATACAGAAAGCTGTTCGTGACATCTATAACCATATAATGAATGTAAGATATGTTTGAATCCTACTATCTTCTAATCAAGCATTGTGTATGGGTGTTGTACATATTGTTGCTTTCAAGCTAATCTTATAATCCCTACAACTGTCACAGACACCAGAAAGAGATTTTATAATAAGGATTTCTGGACTTAAAATATATACTGAGAATGTCCAGAGGTATTAGATGATCTAGAGGTTTGCCTTATTTTGAAGTCAATGGTATTGAAGCTCTATAAGTCCAACTGCATTTTGTTTGCTTTTGCTTCCTACACCTTTGGGACTTGCTGTGATTTTCTGTGTGCAAAAGGGAATTGTGGTTAAGAAATTGGTTGAGAAAGCAACAACTAATGATCTATGGATAGCTACTTTTAGATGATCTAGAGGTACGCCAAAATCTTAAGCTATTAGATAATCCAGGGATATGCCTTGTTTTGAAGTTAATGGTATTAAAGCTCTACAAGTCCAACTGCTTTTTGTTTGCTTTTGCTTCCTACAATGTTGGGATTTACTATGATTTTCTGTGTACAGAAAGGAACTAAGGTAGAGAAATTGGTTGAGGAAAAAACAACCAATGATCAACATTTGAGATCTATAAGTCCGACTACTTTTTGTTTGCTTTTGCTTCCTACACCTTTGGGACTTGCTATGATTTTCTATGGGCAGAAAGGAAGTGTGGTTTAGGAAATAGCAGCTAATGATCAACATTTGAGACGGTTGAGGAAATAGCAGAGCTTTTGGAGGCACTTGCATCAGCCGTTCAGACTGGGCTTGTCAACAGGGAAGACATTTCAACACTGCCTGTGAAGGTAGAAATTGCTTCCTACAACTTAGAAACTTACTATGATTTTTTGTATGCAGAAAGGAACTATGGTTAAGAAATTGGTTGAGGAAAGCAGAGCTTTTGGGAGGCACTTGCATCAGCAATTCTGATTGGGCTTGTAAACAGGGAAGACATTTCATCAGTGTCTGTGAATGTAGAAATCGCTCCCTACACCTTCGGGAGTTATTATGATTTTCTTGGTGTAGAAAGGAGCTATGGCTGAGAACTTGGTTGGTGAAACAACAGAGCTTTTGGGAGGCACTTGCATCCACAGTTTTGACTGGGCTTGTCAAGAGGCAAGACATTTCATCACCACTAAGGCCTTTTGAAATCAATAGTTGTTCAAACCTTCTCCACTTAAACATCAACACTAATCTACACTGCCTAGAAAAACATAACTATTTCTTGGCTTATAATCTTGACTGTAGCTCTGGAATGGAGACCATAGACATGTAGTGGATGCCTGTAAGGATATTTTGAAGAAGCTTAAACTAGATTGTCAGTAGCCACTGGCCATACAGGTGCTCAAACTTATTTCTTTCTAGTCTATTATCTTTTTTTGATTTTTATAAGGAGATCTATTAGTCGAGTCACCTTGTGCCTTCATAACTTTAGATAGCCGATTGAGCTGAATTTTTCTTCTTAAATGTTCCATCCCCCCCCCCCCCCCCCCCCCCTCTTCTCTTCTTCCTTGTATTGTTGTTGTTAGCATTTAGGATTCTGTGATTTTTGTTACTTTCGCGGAAACTTTTGACTTTATTTATATTTTGTGTAGGTTTTGAATATGTTGATTTATAGTTTTAATTAATTCTTGGGCAACAGTACCTCTCTCAATTCGCGAAATGTTCTCTCTCATTTTTACCATCTGTTTGTAGCATTTTGTGTCTCCAGTGAAAAGTAGTCTATGAATTCCTAAGTCACTGAACATTTCTTCGCAGTGGGTTTTTTTTCCCCCTCTTTATATTGTTTTATTAGTTTTCTGGGTTATGGGATTTTCATTTTCTATTTCTGGTTTGTGCAGGTGTAGAATATGTTGATTTATAGTTTTAATTAATGGTTATAATTTTACGACTTGGTGTTTTGAGTGCTGATGTGTTTGCAAGATATTGTAGACTTCGTGGTTACAATGCAATATATGCGTGGGACTGATGAGCATGGGACAGCAACGGAGACTAAAGCCTTGGAGGAGAATTGCACTCCTCAAGAGATTTGCAACAAGTAATATGCTCACTCTATGGTAGTTTTCTAACAATATCTTGTAGGCTTTTCCTTCCAGTTTTCCCTGCCAAAAAAATGCTAATAATGAATAGAGATGTTAACCTTGGATATGCGTAAGCTTATCCGGTATCTGCTTTGTATATTGGACTGTTAGAAAATCTCCGTCTTCAATACTTCAAAGTACGATTGTATCAATGAATTTGATTTGCAAATGTAAGGGAGGGGAGCCAAAATTAGTAAGATCTTTTTTTCTGTTATTCATTTAGTTAAACAATCCATCTTCTCAATCTGAATCGTGGTTAAATCTGGTTGAATTTTTAATAAGCAGGAATTTTGGTGGTCAGAATTCATTTAAATATAGTATTTTTTATGTATTTCAATATTGCTGGATGTTTCGAGCACTGGAAAGTTTATTCCTGTTTGAGACGTCCTCTCAAAGATTTATATTTTTAATACATGTTAGAATGATTTGTGTGCATAAGAATATCATATTTGCGAGTTTTAATAAAACAAGCTATGTTTTTTTCCCGTGTAAATCTTCTTTTGAAGTCATCATGTGCTCGGAGCAAGCATATCCAATTTGATGTGAGGTGTGTCAACATGAACTGGTAACAATCTAGTTTCATGTGTGGGCGCTAAAATTTCCAACTTATTTCTCACACCATGTATGTAGATACTACGCCATTCATAAGGAAGCCTACGAGTGGTTCGGAATAAGTTTTGATAAATTTTCCCAGACATCAATCCCTGAGCAGACGGAGGTTTGCCAAGCAATATTTGAGAAAGTAATGGAGAACAATTGGCTATCTGAAAATACAATGCAGCAGGTATGAGATTCAATGTTTTATACAGTTTTACTGTGATACATGGAAGAAATTCTTAGCCGACTGATTGGTTAAGGGTACCTAACCAACACAAGGTTGCACGTGGAGATCAGTGTGAGTTGCAGGAAGCTTTTAAATGCAACAGAACTTAAAGACCCTAGGTGCAAGGTATTGGGAATCTGTCAACATTTCACCTTGATTTGCCGTTTTGATTCTCATTGATGATTTTCCCCTTAAAAGACGGTTTAAAGGGTACCCTTTGCTATTTATTTATCTTATGTTATGCAGTATGTACAGATGGGTGTTGATATTCTCATTGTTGCTCTACTATATCACGATTAGTGTTTGAGCATGCATTATAAACAGGTCTGTCGCAACACTGCTTGCATCAAAGAAACAAATCACTTGTTTCTTGAGCTTCCTTTGCTTAGTAATAGACTTGAAGAGTATATTGAAAGCATGTCTGTAGTTGGATCTTGGAGTCAGAATGCTATTCATGTTGCAAAGGCATGGTTCAAGGAAGGATTGAAACCGAGGCGCATTACTAGGTTCCTGTTCCACATGAGAAATTTAAGGACAAGGTTTGACAAGCAAGATGCAATTAATTACAAAGGTACCTATGACATAATTGATATGGCATCTAATATCCTTCTTTTTCTTGCTAGGAAATTGAAAATAGGAAATCTGTTGTTGCTTTTGCTTCTGCAAAGGCACAGTGGAAAATTCAATGTATATGGAGCTATAGTCCATTGCTTCCGAAATTTTCCTTCAGAAGGACATATTCAGGTATGCCAACTTGTAACAGTCGCTTATAATATTTTTTTGAAGGACATAACTGTGTTAGTAATAGATATCAATACATAGTTTAGGCAACTACTACTGAGGTACAGGGTCTTCTTGTTTCTGGTAGAACAAAAGAAGCTTTACTTTGTGCACAAAAATGTCAATTGTGGGGACCTGCACTTGTTCTTGCTGCACTACTTGGTGACAGGGTATGTGCATTATGTTTAATTTTTCCTACTTTTGCATTCGCCACAGACTTATATAGATGCTTACATGTATGAGGGAGTATGTCAAAATTTTACAGTGGCTTGCATCATGTGATTCTTTTTTCATTTTGATGAAACTTTTGCAGTTTTATGTTGATACTATAAAGTAAATGGCACTTCACCAGCTGACAGCTGGATCACCTTTTGCGAACATTATGCCCACTTATTGCTGGGCAAAATGCTGATGTATTTTCAACAGATGCAACATCTACTAATGATTATCCTGCGGCAGCAAATAGGCCTCAGCAGTCAGGACAGGTATATCAACTTGAATACTCTTTCTGGTTTTCCTGCAGCAAAGGTCTCCATCCCACATTCTTCTTTTCTCAGGCCTGCTTATTGCTGAGCAACATGCTGATGTATTTTCAACAGATGCAACAACAACTAATGATTATCCTGCTATAGCAAATAGGCCTCAGCAGTCAGGACAAGCATATCCACTTGAATACTATTGTGGTTTTCCTGTGACAAAGGTCTCCATCTCACATTCTTTTTTTCTCTATAATGTTTGTTTTAATTAATCAAACCTTTCTGATATATGAGTAATTACTTGGTAAGTGTATTAGATTCAAGTGTTAAAAATAATAATAGTAGTAATACTAATACTAATACTAGAAGTGTTATTATTATTATTATTATGCATGCTTGTGCAGCATGAAATTTGTGAGGAAGTTATATTTGGTATGCTTTTTTGATTCATCTTTCTTTATTCTGTCATCAGGTTAAGAGCGAAGCAAACATATTATACATATGCTTCCGCTATTATCGAGCTCCAGAACTTATATTTGGTGCGACAGAACACAACATCAATTGATATTTGGTCAAGTGAGTAAACAATCCCTCCAGATTATGTTTTGAAGTAATAATTTATTTTCACCCATTGGTGTTTCAATTTTTTATATCTACTTTAAACGTTGCATAATTTTCGTAATTGCATCTCTTTTGTAGCCCTTGTTTCTTGGAGAAAATGCAGTCAACCAGCTTGTAGAGATTATAAAGGTTCACCGCATCATGGCCTCCTTTTATAAATCCACAGGTTATACAAATTTAGTAGCTATCTAATCATATCCCAGAAACATTTTTGCAGGTTCATGGTACTCCAACTTGAGAAGAAATCTGGCGTATGAATCCAAATTATACTGACTTCAGATTTCCTCAGATTTCCTCATATTGAAGCTCATCCTTGGCACAAGGTATGCTTTTGTAATTTATTATGTAGAATTGCTTTCTTTCTGTTTCCTTAAATAAAAACCTCGAATGCAATAGAAGTCACATAATATATGCTAAATAAAAGATTAAACGAGAAAACGATTGGTACCAGTTTGATCATTATATTTTATTTGTTGAAATCTATGTACTTATCAAGCTGTAGTATTCATCAAAATTTTGTCATTGTAGATTTCCTTTCTGTCTTAGTATTCTTGTAGCTCGCACATTTATCACTCAGCTCTTCGATCCAGGCCTTCCACAAAAGTATGCCATTGATCTTGCTTCACGGCTTCTTTAGTATTCACCAAGTCTTCGCTGCACGGCGGTGAGTGCAATTTATTTCTTTATGGAGCTGGATAACTAGGGTTTTAAAACAACTCTTAAGAATGTCGGCAGCCATGATCTGATGTGGTCTGAAAATTTGCTGCGTGTCACAATTTGGAAATTTCGTCACTTTTCTGATAAAAAGTACTTTGAATAATTTGCAAAAACTGCTCCCTCCAACTGACCATTTATTTTCCTGTTATTACAGCTAGAAGCTTGTGCACATCCTTTTCTTTTTCTTTTATGATCTTCGCGAACCAATGCACGGCTCCCAAACAGCCGTCCCTCGCCCCCACTCTTCAAGCTTTAAACAGGAGGTATGTCTTGGACTTATTTCTTGTACTTAATTCACTATGACTTGGGAGATATAATTAGTTTGTCCATGGTGTTTTGTTTTTGCTTGTTTTTTTTTTTTCTGTGTTATTGTTTTTGTGTTGCTGCTTGTGGATGTTTATTTCGCTACGTTAGTCTTTCTGTGTTTACCTATGTCTCGAATTGTTTGTGTTTCATTGTGTCTGTTATTGTTTTGCATATTTTCTGTGAGGTGTTTGTTGTTGTTTTAATTTTGTGTGTATGTTGTGTTTTGTTTTTTCTTTTTTCTGTGTTGCTGTTTGTGGATGTGTATTTCGCTGCATTAGTCTTTCTGTATTTACCTGTGTCCAGAATTGTTTGTGTTTCACTTTCTCTATTATTGTTTTGCTTTTATTCTGTGAGGTGTGTATGTTATGCTTTGTTTTTGCTTTTTCCTGTGTTATTGTCTCTATGTCGTTGCTTGTGGGTGTGCGTTTCGCTACTTAAATTTTTTTGCATTAAACTATGTTCAGAATTGTTTTTGTGGTTCACTGGTTCCGTTATTGTTTTGCTTTTATTCCGTGTTTCTTCGTGTTTGTTGTTCTGATTTTGTGTTTGATGTGTTTATTCAAATTAATGAGTGGTAGTTTAATAATAAGACTGAATGTCATCCAAATATTTTTGAAAGAGTTAATCTCTTGTATTTGTCTCCACCCCAATATATTCATCAATGCACGTATTTTGTAACTTTTTAAATATTTTTAACTATTATGAGAGTATGGATTCAAATAACCCATAAAAATATAAAGGCATGATCATATTCATAAGATTTGAGTATATAAAGCATATTAATTTAAACAAAGAAATTCTGGCACAATTTTAAAAGGTCTTGATTTCTTTAAGTATTTTAGGTATTAAAATACATAATTAGCACAATACCAAAGAATGAATGAATAAGATTTATCTTTAAAAATACTATTTATCTTTTAAACATAATTTACTACTGACAAAGTTGTGGAGTATCTTGCACAATTTATCACAAAAGAAACAAAACGATGGCCTGGTAAAATGTTATCATTTTAAGGGATGTATTTACAAAATTAATTTCTTATGAGATCCTTAGAGAATGTTCCACATATTGTATTGTCCTTTATATCATAGACGTAGTAGAAGATTCTCACTTATATTATTTTGCATAAAGCATTTGTGGAAAATTTGAAATTACTTCCGGTACTCCTTAATGAGCATATTTTTTGCACGAGCATACTAATATTCAACATCAATTGTAAGTTTTCAATAAATATTTAATTATGCAATAGATTTAAAGCAAGAAATATCTTCCTAAATTGAGTTGCTCCTGTCAAAAAAAGGGGGGAAATTAGCCGTGTTTTAAAGTTAGGGTACTAGCTTGGACCAAATCGAAATTTAAGGGCTTACTTGGCGCTACCTTATAAGTTCAGGGTTTATTTAAAACTTTGGCACTGAAAGAGCTAATTTTATTAGGAAAACATTTTATCCTGATAATTTCAAATTTTAAAATTTGACACCTAATAAATTTTAGGAAAAATAAAACAGTTGTATTAAGAACCTTCGATGGGCAAAAATTCAAAATTATGATCGATTCGTCGGAGTGAAGCTCTAAGAAGCTAATGGACGAAAATTTGAAATTCCTATGAATCGTTGGAGTGAAGCTCCTAGATCCTCAACGGACAGGAATTTAAAATAAAAGTCTGGCCGTCAATAGCAAGAAGCTCCAAGAGCCTCAACGGATCAAGATTCTAATGTCTTGATTTAGGAGTCGTTTGTTTGCTCTTAATAAGGTCTTAATGGAGTTGAAATCTGATTCGTTTAGACATTGGCCCAGTCAAAACGTTTAGTAAAGCATCTGAATGGGTTTGAAATACATCTAACTGATTCAGATCCAATCTCACATCTAATTTGGTGAGATGTGTTATTCAGACATTAGATGACATTTTTTCCCCTAACATTTTTTCAATATTCCTTTTTCATTCAACACAATCCTCATCCCTCTTTTGCATATCAAGATCCATGGCCACTGCACCTCCTGACACCGCCGCTACCACACCCTCGCTGCTACCGCCACTTTCTCTAGCCACCACCACCACACACTAACATCCAATTTGGGTTTGATTTCAAATCAAATTTTATATTCAAGATCACACCCAAAAAACCCTATATTCAAGATTAAACCCACAAATGAAATCAAATTCAAATTTGGGGTTTGAAAGTAATTAAAACCCATAATTTGAATTTGAATTCTTTTTGATAAAGAAAAACGGTTCAAAAATGGAGGAGGAAGAAAAAGAAGAAGAGAAGGAGAAGAAAAAGAAGAATAGGGAAAGAAGAAGAAAATGGGAAGAGGAAGAAGAACGGTGGACGGAGAAGAAAAGAGAAATAAAGAGACGAAGAGCATGAGATCACTTTGATTTTTAATTATCATTTTACGCCATACCCATATAGAAGGAGGGGGAGAAGAAGAAGAAGAAGAAACGAGGAGGGGGAAGAAGAAAAGAGGAGATTTGGTTCTTCAAATTTCTTATATGTTTTTCTAAAAAAATGAAAAAAATAATAAAAACAATCCACATAATTCATTCAATTTATTGTAAAAAAAACTATTCAAAAAAATTATTCAAATAACATTATTACTATTATGTGCTACTTAAATTAAAATCTTTAGTTTTATAAAATAATTATGTTTTCAATGATGTATAAGGGTAAATTTGGAAATCTAGTTTATTCAGATTTCACAACAACATTGCAATCAAACTGAATTATATATTCAGATTCAGTAGATCTAGTTACACATTTTAAGCATTCTCCAGAATTCAGATGTATTTTTTAACGTTTAGGTCTTAACACTTAATTTTACTAAAATATATAATTATTACTAATGAGTAGTCTCCGCATAATACTGTAAAATATATAATTATTACTATTCTTAATATGTTACTTCATTGAACAAAATCGTGATCACTCATGGCTATAGGTTACACTCATTGTCAATAACGGGTAATTTAGCCACCAACATTTCAAGTGGTACAAATTGACCACTAACATTACTAAACAAGACAATTCAACCACTTATGTGAATTAAGATTCTTACTTTTTTTTTTTGTTTTGCTTTTTATCTATTAATAAATGTTAATTACCAATATATATGTGTGTGTGTGTGTGTACACATAAATTTTAAAAGTTTGTGGACACCTCAACAAAACTATTCACTTTTAAGTATTATGTCATTATTGTTCTTATGAGATATCATTCAAATATATCTTGAAAATATTGAACACTACTAATTTAAATTAGTTGACATTATACTAAGTGTAAATTTAAAAAAATTAAATCTAACAAAAATAATTTAATATACATTATATGTAATGATAATAAAGCAATATAATGAATTATTAGAAAAATTTTATTTCTAAGATATTGACATCTCATAATATTTAATAATATCGTTTTTCTTTTACGGTGATGATAATAATAATCATCATCATCATCATAAATATCATGTTATTATTTTTACTAACCGAAACTCCCGCACCGCTCCAACTACACGAGTCTAAAATGGTCAAGTTCCAAATAGGGGAGAATTGTCATAGCCCCTCAAATAAGCCTTTAAATAAATCGGTAGATATTATAATGCTACATGCAGTGAAAATTGAACCTGATTTATCCCTAGATATACCCAGTACCTTACCATGCAACAAACCCCACCGAAACTTTAAATATAATATTATTATTATTCTTATGAGATATCATTCTAATATATTTTAAAAATATTGAATAAAATGAAATGAAATTAATTGTAAGTATAGTAAAAATAAATTTGATCCATTAGCTTCAAAAAATATTTACTTATTATTATTATGAGTCAAATAGTTTTGTCAATCAACAAACTTAATGGTAATAAACACACATTAAAGGAATAAAAAGATAATTAAGAATCTTAACTCGGTTGAATTATCCCACCTACTAACATTTGTGGTCGATTTGTACAGCTTGAAACATTAAATTACCCATTGTTGACAACATTGGTAGCCTATTTATTGCACAAGTTATTGCATTAAAAAACCGGGTCATTATTTTGTCCAAATTGATTTCTAATAAAGATTTTAAGATAACCCATAAAAATCAGAATAAATCGACCTTGTTGATTATGTGTAGCTCCTAAACTTAGGCTGAGAACCGTTGGATCGAAAGCGATCTATATATCTGTTTATGCTATAAATATTTAATTATCCCATGAAAAAAAAAATCTACTGAGTAAACATCCTTGATTGACGCTCAATTTAAACTTCAGAGCATTAGATTGAAGTCATCTTTTAGAAATAACTACATATAACTTTTGAGTGATTCATAAATAGCCAGTCTTGACATAATATTGTAAAATACATAATAATTAGTGTTCTTGAAATGTTATTACATTGAACAAAATCGTGATAATGTCTCCTTTGGACTACACGAAACATTGATCGTTCCAATTATATAATTAAATTAGCCAATTAAAACACTTCTCATCATTTGACGAATAAAAACATCATATTGAAAATGATGAACTATATATAGATTCTTTTATCTACAATAGAAGCAAGCGTCCCATCATTTGGTTCTCACATGACTTTTTCACATTAATTTTTAAAATTTTAACTTTACGAATTGAATGAGGATGAGAAAGCAAAATATCATAGATATTTTTATACAATTTTATCAAGTATTAAATTTTTATTTACATTACAAACAATCAAGTGATTTAAACCAGTTTTATCTTTCATATATTTAGGATCGATGAGAGGTTTATATATAAAGAAATTGTATGAGAATTTATGTTACTTATTAATGTTGAAATTTAAAAATTAGACATCAAACATTCATTTTGGGTGCCACAATATATAGTAGATTTATGAAGCCTACAAAAATATTCAATTTCCCAACCAATCCAAGCCCAAAAACAAAATTCAACTTCCCTCTCATCTATTTGAAATTTTAAAAGATTCGACTTTACAGATTAAATGAACATGTGAAAATAAGATGTCATCTAGATTTTCATATAATTTTACCACATGTTGGATGCCTCTTTATATTATGAACTGTAATATTCTTGATTAAGTTTTAATTACAATTTTTTGAAAATTACAAAATTGCCCATTTAATATAATTTATGTTAAAGAAAAGTGAAGAAATGTCATCATTTCAAAGAAAAAAAAAATTGTGTGTCAAAGAGGGGCAAAAGGTGGCAAGTTGCATGCCCAATTGCTTGCGTGGATCGTTTGAATGACTCTACGGAGAACTGATGTGGAAGCATTAGAACTTGAGCCCACATATTCAACCCACAAGTTATCATTGTAAAAGAAACTAAAAATAATAATACCTAACTTTTCGAGTATTAAGCAACGAGTATAATTTATATGCATTTGGTAAGTTGGTTGCGCCTGGGGGGAAAAGCATAAACCAAAGATGACGGAAGATAGCACTTATGTTTGAATCCATTTGACGGTTTGGAGTCCGGAAGGCAAGGAAGTACCACCCTTGCGCCTATAGGTCATTCGGTTAAATTGAGTAATTATTTTCATTTATTATTTATTTTATCTCATATTAATTTGATCACTTGGTATGAGTAATTATTTGATTAATTAGGTGCAAGATTATTTTTATTATTTCTATTTTTATCTTGGAGCCTCGTTCAATTGAAATTTATTATCTTTGTGTTAGTTATATTTGAACCATGTCATGAAACGATTACTGGGGACTATGTAATCCTGAACAAACATGGGTTATGTACCCAATGACGACTGTGTGACTCCAGACACATGATGTGTATTAAATGGGGACTATGTGACCTCAGATATGTGATGTGTACTAACGAGGATTGTGCGACCACGGAGGAGTGGATTGACCATGGCTTAATTTGTTGCTTTTTGTTGGCTGGATAAATAATTACATGTAAGTTGGTTGGTTGCACATAGGTTGCTTTGTCTTTGTGTTATTGGCGGTGGTACTCTTTTACTGGGCATTGTTAACTCGCTCCTTCATTTCAAGTGATGTTATATAGACGGTTGCAAATTATAGGAAAATTTGATGATGCGTAGAAGAACTGGTTTTATTATATAGTTTTGTGAATTTTGGGGTGTATCTAGTAGCATGTAAGCTTTTTGTATAACTTTTGTAACCAATCATTAAGCTAGTCGGTATGTGTATATATAGTATTTTGGAGTTATAGTTTTGCTATTTTTAACACTATGAAACTCGATTAGGTCCAAGGAGCGGGGGCGTTGCATGAATAACCAAGAGATTTAAACAATTATCTCTTTTACATATTTAGGTTTGAAGGAATAGAGGCTTATATATAATGAAAATGTGAGAAAACTTACGTTACTTATTATTTTTTTTCATGATCATTCAATTCATAAGGTTAGAATTTAAAAATTGAATATCAAACTTTTTTTTTAATTTTAAATTTCAAAATTGAACTCAAAGCAAGAACAAAATAGTCCTGACAATACCGAAACCTATGGTTCGGTCCACGATCCTAGTCCAAGCTGGGATATTAGATAAATGGTTTTGATTCGAATTACGATCATTTAATGTGGTCCCAATCTAGACCAAGACTATTCAGTCAACGATTCTTAGGGTTTGGTTCAAATCAAACCATTTGCCATCTCTACTGCCACCTATTTTGTGTAGATTAATGAATGAGGAATAGGTAATGTCCTTTCACTGTCACGTATTCTATATGCATAAATTGAAAGTAAGTATGGTCGACAATTCCAAGTCTTTACCTTTACGTTTTGACTAATTCTAATTTATCAATGAGGACAGTTTACACTATCGCCTTTTCAAACAAAGCTAACAGCTTAAATCGTTACTTATGATAGAAATAGATGATGCCATAAGTCATCACGTACAATTTATATAGGCAATGGTTTAAAACTATCACCTATGTCTATAACAGATGACGACATTAGCCATTACCTATTGTAGGATAACTAACCACAGTAAATGACGGTTGGAACCGTCACCGGGTTGTCGCCTAAGATTTAGTTACGGGCAAAATCGTCACCGAATACCTTTAGCAACCTAGGAATGGAAAACGGTCATAATGACTATTAAAAGCGTCACCTATACTTTGGATGAGTTTTCTCATGACACTTTTTGAATGTTACATATTTGATGCGTATGAGTAGTATATATCACTTTAATCATACATATTAAACTTATAATTATTGATAATTAAGTTATTCAAGTATCACTTGAGATTTAAATCTAATTAAGCTCATGATGGTTGGTAAGCATGTCACAATATTACATAACGCCACTAATGGGTGTTATTAGCATCTAGACTTAATCGGAGCTGAATAGTTGAAAAATAAAATTTTGGGACCAAATTAAATCTATAACACTAGTGTAGTGAGCACTAATGCCCTTTATCCACTTTTATCCATCCTATCATAAGAGGAGAAAAGCAGTAGTGCAAACAATGACAGATTGACCCTGGAGCCCTTAAGGCTTCATCAAACATTTGCACTATGCAGTTGGATTTATGATAACATGTTTTTGTGAGGGGACAAATCTGCATGATTTTGTTCATTTTGGGCCACCAAGAGCTGAAAGTAGTCCAATAATTGCACCCAATAATGGATCTCAGAGGGATAATGGCGTAATGAAAGCATCATTCGTGTGTGCATCTCACTCATTGTACTCTGCATAGTTGAAAACATGTCACGAAAGTAGTAAAAAATAAAGAATAGTTGGCAAAATAAAATAAAAAAGAGTACACAAGCAATTAAGAAATTTGTTTCAAAAAATCTTTCCTAACACAAGTTTCGGTCTCACAATTGTGATTTGTAAGACTCACCGAATACAAAAAATAATTAAAAGAAAAAGGGGTTTGGGAGAAGATCTCTTCCTATTTCTCTCTCCAATCCATGGTGCAATTTGCATTATTTTTTTATTAAATATAAATTTTGAACCGTATAGATAGAAAAAAAGGAGTGAAAAAACATGTGCTTATCAACTTTCAAGTGATTTGAAAATGCAAAACGTATTCATCCAAAGTAAGAAAAAGTTTCAGCATAAAAATAGTCCTAAAATTGATAATACTTAGGATGAGTAGGATTCACACTTTCAAATCACTTAAAAACTAATAGGAACATGTGTTTTCTATTCTTCTTTCCATCTATACGGTTCAAATGTGTTAAAAATGTATTGAACAAAAAAATGATGTAACTTGTACCATAAATCTGTGGGTTGGAGGCACATGCATGTTTCTTTCCATTTATACGACTCAAATGTGTTAAAGAGGTACTAATAGGAATATCCTCTCATTGAATGCATTTGAAAACATAAATCATTTTAAGATCTCTAAGTTAACTTTATGGTCTATTCCCATGTATGAAAATAATCACATAACATTATTAAATACACATAATGAAATGGAGCTTACGAGGCAAAATATCGATACAATGCATTATTAAACTACGGTATCAATGGAACAAAAGTAAAATGCGAAAACAACAAGATGTCCCACGAGTTTTGCGTTTGTTCTCAATTTGCTCTATTGAGATTAATTTTGAGCATTTTAATCCTTAAACCTCCTCTTCATTTTCAATTAGGTCAAAATGTGGATGGACTTTAATTTTGGGTTAAAAAAATGATGTGGTAATTGAGTTAGCAACTTATGTGGCAAAAAATGAGAAGAATAAAAATGTCAAAATATCCCTCAAACTTTGCGCCTTTTCTCAATTTGGCCCTTCTACTTCAGCTTTTTCATAAAAAACCTGCATTCATTTCTCATTTTCTTCATTCCAACAGTAGTGGTGATGGCATCTGCCACCACGGGACAGAGCGTTCAACTCCTCTAAGCTTATAAAGGTCAGAGAAGGGCGGATGCTAATTTCAACAAAAGTGTGGTCAACGTAATTTATATCTTAAATTTTCATACAATTTGATAGTCAAAGCATAGGGAGTGTGACACCCCTACCTTTTACATTCCAACGAATGCATTGGGGTGCACTCATCCATCATCCACTAAATAGTTCTTGGTCATTACCACAAAAGTGGAACCATGTACAATACACTCAAAACCGTATTATAGAATATATTATATCCCAAAAGATAGCTTGAAGCTAAAAAAAACTTAAACGTTTAGCTATTGGCGACTCCTTTTCCCTTGTCGCCACCACCCCTCACGTACGGCTCGTCTTTTAAGAATTTACCTGAAAATGGTCAACCGACAATGGTGAGTGTGAATGAACACTCAACAAGGGACAATCAATCAGAAATATGCTTAAGAAGGGTTAACACAATAAACTCAACATATTTCAACTCGAAGCAACAACCACTGAGAGACCCATAAGGTCATGAACGGTGCGTCTGTTCAAATCCAGACATGGGGTCCAACATTTGTGCATTAACCCAAGCACGGGGTCTACCCAACGTATCGGGGCCCGTCAACCAGCTATTACGACTCATACGTGCATTAACCCAAGCACGGGGTCTCCCATTCGCGCTTTCATGGTTGTTGATCTCAGTCAACAGGTTCAAAAGCAACATTCAACATCCAACATAACAAGTAGGATAGAACAAATAGGTCCATCCACATTCAAAACAACGTTTAAGGTCTCAAACAATTATAATATCAATAATTGGGTTAGTAGGTTCGAATGGTTATTCCCATTCACAGCCAAATCAATAGTTCAGGCTCAAATTATATGTACAACCACAATTCGGATGAACAAATCAATATAGACATGTTAGATAATGCCCAAAATAGGAAATATGGCTCAAATACCAATAGACTTAACTAAATTCAATAGGAATCAAATTATTTCAATAAAAGAATTGAAATTCCCTAAAACGAATAAATCTCATGCATATGAATAGATTTTCCCTTATAAAAACTAGGTTGCCCTTACCTGGTTAGCTCGTGGGGTGGGGATCAATCCTTTTTTTTTTCCCAACTGCTTGACGTTTCTTGTTTTTCTTTTTTTTCTTTTTTTTTCTTCTTTTATTCTTCCTCGGCGCGGCTCTCAGTTCCTCCTCTCCTGTTCCTCGTTTTATTTTTTCTCCTTTACTTTACTGTATGCCTTTAACTTTACTTATTATAGTATATTATATATATATATATATATATATATATATATATATAGATAGATAGATAGATAGATATCTCCCCCGCCCTTTTAAAACGAACTGCCCACTTAGTGAAGAGTCACTAAGGTCCCCCCCCCCCCTCCCCACACACGCGCGTATATATATATATATATTATATTGTGTTGAATAATACTTAATATACAATTTTAAAACAATATACATGTGTAGAATCGCTATCTTACGAATTAGCCTCATGCTCATATAAATCACGTGTCGCTCGTCCACATAGTCCACTTATTAGCCCTAAATTTACTACTTATTCAAATTAAAACCAAATAGAAATTTAGAGGTATTACGCGGGGGGGGGGGGGTCTATTAGAAGAAGAACTCATTGGGAAGTCTCCAGATCCAACCATAGAAGCGCCGCACAATACAGCAGCATTGACACTGTTGGTGCATGACATATAATGTGTATATGTTTTGATGTTGTCAAAACTAGTTGCTGTCTATTACTAAAATATAGTTTGAAGCTATCAAATTATGTTACAAACTGTTAACTGGATTTAGAAAGAATGTGATTTGAGATTTATTTTGTAGATTGTGTCTAAAAAAAGATGCTATGGCTGTTTCACAGCTAAGGTGTTGATATTTTGAAAAGAGCATCCGTGAGATTTTGGAGGAAGCTACTGAAGATTATTTCAAAAAGAAGATTGTGGAGCCATTGGAGCAAATCAAGGGAAAACCAGATCTTTCCTATTTTTGTTAGGTAAAATCTGTGAGCCTTGTATTTAATTATATATCAGATTTTGGGCAATATTTAAAATTGATTTAAAGCTCAAAATCTTTCCTAAACATCTAGCTTGTTTCCTTTAACTAAGAATTCGGGATTTCCACATAGGAAATATTTTTTTCAATATTTTTCTTGGCAAGATTTTCTTTGGCAGTAGCCCTCAGAGGTTTTCTTACGGAGAATATTTTCTCAATGTAATCACTTGGCAAGTTACCCTTGGAAAGAGAGATTTATACATCTCTATCTAGCTGTTGAGAAATTTGACAGCTCTTTTTGGATTGCACGAACTGAAAGTTTTCTGAGAAAAGTTTCTTTCTTAACCGACTTACATTTTCTGAGAATTTCTCAAAGAGACTTGGCTATTGTTTGATATGTAAAATAATCACAATGTCATGTTGGTGAGATTGCTCTTTTGCTGAGCCGAATTTGCTTTGATCTTAATCTGTAAATTTCATTGAAATCCTTTGATCAAAACAGTGCTCCATTGCTTGATATATAATTGACTCTTGGATGTAGTTTCCAGAGTATTTGTGTTTCTACTTTTTGTAGTCTTGAACGACCTGTTGGCCTTGGAGATAAAAAGGGATCGGCTTAAGAGTTGGATTGTTGTAAATGCTTTCATGACCTCTTAGCCTTTGAGATAAGACGGTTAGCTGGCGAGCTAAGTTATGTACCGAGACTATCACTGCCCTAAAGTGACCTATAATGGATAACCTTATAGTAGCGGGTAGTTACTATTGGAAAAGAGAAGTAGGCAATGGTTGGGTGAACTTTATAAATTGTTGCCTCTTTAATTTTTTGTTTTGTAAATAATTTGCATAGAAGTCAAACTATTTTACAAACTATTCTGAAGCTTATTAGTTACTTTCTTTATCAGATTAAAGTTTTGTTTTTTCGAGTGTCGTTATTACAGATGCACCTATTCAGCCCCCCTCTTGGTGTCTATCAAGTGGTATCAGAGGAAGGTCTCTTTCAAAGGACTTAACCGTCTAAAGAGCAAAGATGAGTATAGGAGAAAAAGGACACTCTAGCACAAGACCGCCTCTATTCACTGGATCAAACTATAGCTGGTGGAAGACCAGAATGAGCTTCTATCTTAGATCTATCGGTGAAGAAGTACTAGAAAAGGTTACTCCAAGCCAACTGTTACAGGTGCCAAGGGAAATATGGTTCCACTAGCCTATAACAAATGGACAACAGTGCACAAAAGGGAAGCATAACTTAATCCTAAAGCTGTAAACCTACTGTTTAGCGGCATATCCATGGACGAATATAACAAGGTAAGTATGTTCACTTCAACATAGGAGATATGGAGGTTACACACGAAGGTACTGACTAAGTTAAGAAAACAAAGATAAACTTTCTAATGAGGGAGTACGAACTCTTCTAAATGGAAGAGAGTGAAAATGTCACTCAAATGTATAATAGGTTTAATCTGACGATGAATGACCTTGCTGTTTTTGGAAAAAGATTCTTAGAAACAGAAAAGGTTAACAAAATTATGAGATGCATGCCAAATGAATGGGAAAATCGAATTATATCCATCCAAAAAGCCAATAACTTGGATACTTTGAACCTTAAAGAACTTCTAGGAAAACTGGTATTATGAACAAAGTAGCTCTAAGAGAAAAGAAGAAAAGAAGGGTCTAGCTTTATCAATCCAAGTTGCAGTCGAAGTTGAAGCATTGGTTAGCATAGAGATTTACCAAAAAAAAGGGCAGTGACTATCCAAAATGGAATGTCATGAACAGTGAAGAGAAAAATCAAAGAAAGTACTCTAAACCTACAGTTTGCTATAAATGTAACCAATCTGGACACATCAAACTAAACTGTCCACTGCTGAAAAACAATGTGAGATACTCAAAATATAGAAGAGACAACAGGAAGAAGGCTATGGCAGCTTGGAGTAGCTCTGAAGATGAAGATTCTTCAAGCAGTGAGGAATTCGATGGAGACACAAGTGATATGTGTTTTATGGCTAGAACTTCTACAGAATGGGTATGCTCTGAGTACGATTCTGATAGTGATTTAGAAAATGATTACAATCAAGTATACCATGCTTATATGAGTGAAAGAAAAAGAATAAAAGAAGTAGAAGCTAAGTTGAAGAAATTACAGAAAAGTTTGAATCTCTGCAAACCGAGCATGCAAACTGTAAGACTAACAACATGTTTAATTCTACATCTAGTTGTAAGCATGATGAACATGACATGAAAGATGCATATGAACTGAAAATTTATGCATTAGAAATGATTATAACTACTTTTACTAAGGGTAAAGAAAGTCTAGATGCCATACTAAGATGACAATAAGGGGTTCGAGATAAGAAAGGTATTGGATACAATGCCAATAAAGTGGTGTTTAAAAAGGATTCCACACACGCCCACTAGAACTACAGCACACCATTTGCAAGATGTAAAAAATGTGGTAGAAAGGGACATTCTGCTAAATTCTACAAATCTGTCATGCCTAGAAAAAATATGCATACAAGACCATATGGGCACCATTCCAAACATATTGCACAGAATAAACATATGCACAACACAACCACATTTCAGCACAGTAGTTCAAACATGCATAAAAACATGTTCCATGTAAATCAAAGTTGTGAAATAATTTCACGTTATCAAGAGAGAAACGCTATACCTACTAATAGCAAAACAGACATGGTTTGGATGACCAAGAAGGAGGCTAAAGCTTATAAGACTAACCCTCAAGGAAAAATGGGTAGCAAAATCAGATGTTTATCTTGGCAGGTTTGTCTCAAAACAATAAAGGCCAACGAATGGCTGGTAGACAGTGGCTATTTTCGGCATGTGACTGGTGACCCCAACAAATTCACATCTCTTCAAAGTTCTGAATGAGCGTCTGTCACATTTGGTGATAGCACAAAATGCAAAGTCATTGGAAAAGGAATAGTAAGCTTGATAAACAATCTGTGTGTCAAGGATATGCAGCTAATGGATGGATTAAACTAAAATCTACTGAGTATAACTCAACTTAGTGACAAAGGTTACAGAATTATTTTTGAGCCAGATGAATGTATAATTCAAAATAGAAATACAAATGAGACTATATTTAAAGGTAAGTGTCTTAACAACATTTATACTTGTGATTTATCTGTGACTAGCCCCAAATTGCAGTACCTAGTTGCTGATAATCAAAATGTCAATATGTGGCATAGAAGACTTGGCCATATCAACTTGAAATTGATATCCAAGCTTTCAAAATAGCAGTTGGTAAGGGGGTTACCTGAATTAAATTAGAAAATAGATCAACCATGTGAAGCTTGTGCACATGGAAAGTTGACTAGAAGCACTTCCAAAATGATGAAGCATGTGTCTACTACAAGACCACTTGAACTTCTTCACATGGATTTATTTGGGCCAAACAAAATTACAAGTTTAGGAGGTAAGTTGTTCTCTTTTGTCATAGTTTATGGTTTTTCAAGATTTACCAGGGTGCTGTTTTTGAAGCATAAGAATCAGGCCCTTGACAAGTTCACCAAACTAGCAAAGAGACTTCAAAACAAAAACAAGGCAGCAACATAGTCACCACTAGAAGTGATCATGGAATGAGCTCAAGCATCGAACTTGATCAAGATTCAATAGTGGACAGAAAAAGCGCGAGTGAAACCTATCAGTCCTTGGGAAACTTATTGGCGTGTTTTTCTGATAGATGTGTAGCCACATCCACAGCAGAGGCTAAATATATTTCATAAAGATTGGCATGTGCTTAGATTTTTTGATGAAACAGACGTTAAAAGATTTTGGTCTACAATTGAGAGACATTCCAATCCAGTGTGACAATACCAGTGCCATTTGCATCAGTAGAAATCCTGTGCTTTACTCAAAGACCAAGCATATTGATATATGCCATCACTTCTTAAGGACCACAAGAAAAAAAGGAGACATAATCTTAAAGTTCATCTCAACTGATATCTTTACCAAGAAGTTGGCATTGGAAATCTTTTGTAGAATTCAAAAGGAAAGAGATATATGTTCTGTCCTTGATCACTCCTAAAATTCTTAATAAAATCATTCTCTACTAGACATTTATTCTAGCATGAGTAGATTTTATCAAGAGAACAAAACATTGCTATAGCGGTTAGGTGTCCTTATGTTTTCTTCATGACATCAGTTCTTTCTTATGTTGAAAATGCTGTTACTCCTTCAAATTGTGATAGTTTTCAAACGTTTACTATATCTTGAAAGGTTTTGCAAACTTTGGTTCAGTCTTGGAAACTTTTGTTAAGCCTTGAAAAACTTTCTTTTTTTGTGTTGCAAATTATATTTCACTTGCAAAGTTTTTATAAACTTTTATTGTGTCATATTTAGAAAGAGATACTTTTCGGGTGCATTTAAAATTTTCATTTTGCAAACTTCTCTTTTTCTTCTCCGATTTCGTCACAAAACCCTAACCAACATCTCCAGTTGCAAGCAAATATTCCAAGATGGTTCACACTCTCCCTAAAAACAATGTTAGGTTCAGAGGGAAATCTGGAGAACACATAAACATCTACGATGTCGTTGTACCTCGTTCTTCAAAATCTAAGAAAGTGAGGTTTACTTTTGCTGCCACTTCATCTATACCACCTGTTAATCGATTGACTTTTGCTGGTTCTTAATTTGGAATTCCATTAATATGTGCTGGAGTCATGTGGTTTGTCACTTCCCAGGGTTAACGCAAGACCTTTGAGCACAAGAATGCCGCTTGGCCGTCACCTGCATCCGATTCACCGGATACCATTGTTCTATTGCCATCTCCATTTAGATCGGCTAAGAAAAAATTGCTCTATGACTTTCGATTTCAAGAAACTGACCAATTTACCAAAGAAGATCAGGTTCGTAGGTGTATTTAGTTTTACATCTTCTACCCTTCGGACTATTGCCCAATCTAATGGCCCTATAAAGGCGGCACAATTGATCATCCATGGATGTTTGAATCCTCGAAATAGTGGTGTAACTCATGATAATCACTTAGATGTTTCCATCATTGCGCATCTCAAAGAGAAGAAAATACTGAATCTGGAGAGCTTGACCCTCACGGGCATCTCCTCACATATATCTTTGACCAATAATTGATTGATTTAAGTCAAGCTTCACGTGGACCAAACAAGGGGAGAAACTGAAATTTACTTTGGATGGCATTTGGGCTCTTTTGGCCAAATCTGAATAGCGCCTTAAAGCCTACTTTGATCTAAAATTTAGTGTGCTTGAGGATAAGTTGAATGCCCTTGAAGACCTTTTTCTATCCTTTTTGTCGATGCCAAACAGGGGGAGAAACTCTGCTGGCTACTACTATTAGCTTGATACTGTTGCTTTTGCTACTTACTACCTGTATGTTTTACTTCTAGATTTTTATATATATGCTTGGTTTGAGGGGAGTCCTACTCTCTCTGCAACATTGTTTGATAGCCTGCAAAAGTATTTGTTATATATGCTTTGCTTAAGGGGGAGTGTGATACCCATAAATTTCTAACTAATCTTAATTTGAATAAGTGGTAAATATAGGACTAAAAATTAATAGATGGATGTGATATTTGTGTTGAATAAATGATCGAAGTGATACAACGGCGCAATTGGAAACCTAATAATAATTAAAGGATAAGAAATATGATGAAAGGTGGGATTGATGGTAGTGCAATTATATATAAAAAACACATTTTATATAGTAGGTACGTTCTAAGTTAAATAGGTTATATGTGAATAAGTTAAAAAGGGGGGTAGGATTGTGTATTTGTCCAAGGGTTGGTCAAAGTCTAGCAAGGGGCCAGTGCACATACAATTATAAGTGTATGTGTAAACGTAGAATTGAAAAAAAAAAGGATGAAAGGAAACCAGATAAGGTTAGAGTAATTAATTGTAGAAGGTAAGGGCTATGGGGTAGCTTATGCACGTGGCTGTGGAGTTTTTGCCATGTCATGGTTACGAGAATATGGTTGATAAATAAGAAAAGCTTAAGTCGTCTAAGTGAAGTAAATATATATATATATATACACACACACACATTATACTGTTACCTACAGTAAGTAGTTGTAGAGAAGAAAAAAAAAAGAAAAGAGAGAGAGAGAGAGAGCTCGAGAGTTCGTGAGGAAGGGGAAAAAGGAAACGAGAAGAGGAGAAGAACTTGATCAGCAATACATGAAAGAAGGGAATAGCCAAACTTCAACAAAGTGATCAATTCACGTGAGGGTAATCTATTCTTTGTAAAGGTAATCTATTCTTTGGAAGGGAAGTTATATTCCTTTACTTTAGTTTTATTCTTTTGTGAGAAATTTCAGTTCTTTTGTTGAAACATCTTGATTCCTCTTGAATTCAGTTGAAACTATTAGTAGTTGAGTCCAATTTGTTGTTCCGGACATTGTTTGGCATGTCTATATTGATTTGTTCATCCGGATTGTTGTTGCACATGTTATTTGAGCTTGATTTGTTTATTTGGCTACAATTGAGAATAATCGTTTGAACCCACCAACCCAATTACTGCCATTTTAATTGTTGAAATCCTAAACATTGATTTGAACGTGGTCGGACCTATTTGTTCAGTCCCACTTGTTATGTTGGTTGTTAAATGTTGTGTTTGAACCCATTGACTGAGATGAACAACCGGAAAAGCGGATATGAGTAGACCTCGTGCTTAGGTTAATGCACGTGTGAACCATAATGGCTGGTTGATGGGCCCCGATACGTTGAGTAGACCTCGTGCTTGAATGATGTGACCCACTTGTTATGTTGGTTGTTGAATGTTGTGTTTGAACCTGTTGACTAAGATGAACAACCAGAAAAGCGGATATGAGTAGACCTCGTGCTTGGGTTAATGCACTGTGTGAACCATAATGGCTGGTTGACGGGTCCTGATACATTGAATAGACCCCGTGCCTTGGGTTAATATACAAAAGTTGGACCCCAGTATCTAGGGTTTGAACGAACACAAGTTCATGACCTTATGGGTCTCTTAATGGTTGACAGGTTCAAGCTAGAATATGTTGAATTTGTTGTGTTGATCTTTATTGAACATGCACCTGATTGATTATCCCTTATTGAAGTGTTCATTCACACTCACCTTTGTTGGTTTAAACCTTTTTCAAATGGGTTGCATAAGAACGTGCTGTACGAAAGTGGTGATGGCGACAAGGGGAAAGAGACAGCTAGTAGTTAAACTTTTAAGTGTTTTGTCATTTTAAGTTGTACTTTGGGTTGTAATATACTATGTTATACGGTATAGTATATGTCGTATACGATTCCACTTTTGTGATAATAACTAGGGACCGTTTAGTGGATAATGGATGAGTGCGCCCTTGTACACCTGTTAATGTGTGAAAGGTAGGGGTGTCACAGCTAGCCTTACTCAATTTGAATATTTTGGCAGAAGTGTTTAACATTATCAAAAGGTGGGAGTTTGTTGGTACATGACATATAATGTTTATATGTTTTGATGCTATCAAACCTAGTTGTTGTCTATTACTAACATATAGTTTGTAAGCTATCAAACTCCGTTACAAACTATTAACTGGATTTAGAAAGAATGTGGTTTGAGATTTATTTTGTAGATTGTGTCTATAGATAGATGCTACAGCTGTTTCAAAGCTAAGGTGTTGATATTTTGGATAGAGCATATGTGAGATTTTGGAGGAAGCTACTGAAGATTATTTCAAAAAGAAGATTGTGGAGCCATTAGGAGCAAATCAAGGGAAAATCAGATCTTTCCTATTTTTGTTAGGTAAAATCTGTAGGCCTTGTATTTAATTATATATCAGATTTTGCGCAATATTCAAAATTGATTTAAAGCTTGAAATCTTTCCTAAACATCTAGCTTGTTTCTTTTAACTAAGAATTCGAGATTTCCACATAGGAAATATTTTTCTCAATAGTTTTTCTTGGCAAGATTTTCTTTGGCAGTAGCCGTTAGAGGTTTTCTTATAGAGAATATTTTCTCAATGTAATCTCTTGGCAAGTTACCCTTGGAAAGAGAGATTTATATATCTCTATCCAGCTGTTGAGAAATTTGACAGCTCTTTTTGGATTGCACGAACTGAAAGTTTTTTTGAGAAAAGTTTCTTCCTTAACTGACCTACATTTTCTGAGAATTTCTCATGGAGACTTGGCTGTTGTTTGGTACGGAAAATAATCACACTACTGTGTTGGTGAGATTATTCTTTTGCTGAGCCGAATTTGCATTGATCTTAATCTGTGACTTTCATTGAAATCCTTTGATCAAAATAGTGCTTCATTGGTTGATGTTGACCCAAGGCTCCGTGGATTTGATTTTGATGATGCCAAACTTGTTATACTAACATATTTCCACGAAGTTTATTTTTATTCTTAGGATATATTACAATGGAATATTGTGGAAAATTTGAAGATCAAAATATTGAGGAAGATCAATATTTTGTGAAAGATTTGAAGATCAAGATTTGTGGAAGATTCTATAGGATACTATTGTAGGTCTATTTCTCAAAATATTGGGTAGATCTTCATGTTACTCAAAATCAAATCTTTATTCTTTGCAACAGTTTTGATTTTTCAAAATTCGAAAAACTTTCTTTAAGTGTTTATTCTTGAAAAACATATTTGGAAAGTTTTAGAAAGAATATTTTCTGGAATATAGCCTTGAGCAAATTTGAATTTGAATAACTTCCTTGATTCATAGATTTGATTGAAATATTTTACACGGATTTTATCTTGGAAGATCTCATTCAAACGGCTATATTTCTCTCTCTATAAGAGACAGCAGCACAGTGTTTAATATACACAGAACATCCGTTAGAATTGTTTTCACTTTCTGCAAGTGTTCAAACACTCTTTTCACGTTCAAATATCTACTCACCTTTTGAAAAGAGTTCTGCTTGGTGCTGCATTTGATCTCCTACTGAATTTGATTTCATAAAGGGCTGTAAGTCTTACTTTTTGCAGGAATTGGTGTGTGATTTGAATTTCCAAAATCTGATTTTCACACCTGACTTTTTCAAAAACGTTTGAACTATCTGAATTTTTTTGTTTTCTGAAAAGTCGTTTTAAAGTTTTTGAAAAGGATTTTAAGCAACTTAAATATTTTGTTATAATTTGCTGATACTATCCAATACTCTGAGAAGTGGACAGTAGTTCCATTTGTATTTGGGTAGGTTCAAACATAGCTTTACACATTGGTCAAGACTGGTGTTTTAGGAGGTTCTTTATTCGCTTTCTGGCTTTATAAGTAGAAAGGTTTTAGGCTTGTTTTTCACTTTCTTGCCTTAGAAGAAGAAAGAGTTGTTTGTAAGGGTTATTTGTTCCTGAACCCGCAAAAGGAACTGTTTATTATAGTGTGATCCCAGGGCAGCAGTGGGCTGTGCTTGGCAGAGTGGACGTAACTTCGAATTGAAGTGAACCACTATAAATCATGTGTTCCTTATTCTTTTTGCTCTGTTTAAACTGTCTGTTATTTTCTGTCCTGTTACTGGTATCAAGGTGTTCAAACGGAGTGGTTCAAACAAGGGTGTTTAAACTGGTGTTCAAACCCCTGCTCAAACTTTTGTTTAAACCAGTGTTTGAACTAACTAACTGTTTAAACTGCACTGTTAATATTCAAATTATTATTCCGCATCTAACGTTGGGTGATTGCAGAAAGTTTAGTTTTAAAAGCATCCTACTCACCCCCCTCTAGGCTGCTCAACAGTTGATATATAATTAACTCTTAGACATAGTTTCCAGTGTATCTATGTTTCTATTTTTGTAGGCTTTCACAACCCCTTGGCTTTGGAGATAAAAGGGGATCGACTTAAGAGTTGAATCGTTGTAAAGGCTTTCATGACCTCTTGGCCTTTGAGATAAAAGGGTTAGCTTGCGAGCTAAGTTATGTACTAAGGCTATCACTACCCTAAAGTGACCTATAGTGGATAACTTAATAATAGCGGGTAGCTACTATTGGAAGAGAGAAGTAGCCAGTGTTTGGGTGAACTTTATAAATTGTTGTTTCTTTAATTTTTTGTTTTGTAAATAATTTGCATAGAAGTCAAATTATCTTACAAACTATTCTGAAGCTTACTAGTTACTTTCTTTATCAGATTAAAGTTTTTTTTTAAGTGTCATTATTGCAGATAAACCTATTCACCCCCCTCCCTCTAGGTGTCTATCAGACACTCTCGATGAGACAAAAGCGAGAAGTGGCGGTTGTGGGAGCATCGCTCAGGGCAACGGAGATGTAAGTGCTTTGAAGGAGGTAGTTGACAAAAGATCAGTACATGAAGCTGGATGAAGGAAGAGGCGGTGGTTGCCCCTCGAACAAGTTGAGCCTACGATCATCCAAGGCACCGAAACCATTCCTACCGTCACCGTCACTGTTAATGGCTACAAAATACCTATCACAAGAACCCCTTGCTCGGCGACAAAAGCCACCAACATTGCCAAAATAAAGAAAATGAAAAGGTGGATGCAAGTTTTTTTAAAAATTAAAAATTAAAGTTGTAGGATTAGATCAGGAACAAGAGCGAAGTTCAAGGGGTATTTTGAAATTTTTATTTGCTTTTTGGTCACAATATCAACTCAGCCATCATGTCAATGCTTTTTTAATATAAAATTAAAGTCCATAAATTACTCAAAATTAAAATGAAAGACCAAATTAAAAATAAGCACAAAATTCGAGAGTCATTTTAATGTTTTTGGCAAAACAAAAGCATCTTTAAATGTTCAAAGCATAAAGATGGAGTTACATATAAAGGCAACCAATCACATGTAATATGTATTATATATATATATATATATAGTAAAAACAACAATAAAGCTACAAACTGACTGTAGACTAACAAGGACAACCCATCTTTAAGGTTGTAAACTAACACCCTCATCGTATTCATAGAACGTTCCTTTAACTAATCAAAAGATTTTGTAGAATTTTGTTGTCTTTTGAGTACTGTTCGCCTGAACCAGACAAAGGCGGTGCCGGTGGGTGGTTTTCCGGAGATTGACGCGGGAACTCTGAGAGCATCTGGACAACCTCCCGCATCGTTGGTCGCTCGATGCTGTTCTCTTGAACGCACAACATGGCAACGAAGAACAAGTGCGTTGTTTCGTTCCGAGGAACTGCAGTGAGTCGCGGATCGAGGATACGGTTGACGTAGTCTTTTTGACATTCGGTCACCCTTTTGGCCCATTGCACAATGTCCACGCCTTCCCCGAAGTTGCCCACAGGGCGACGTCCAGTAATCAGTTCCAGAAGCACCACTCCATAACTGTACACATCGCTCTTCTCATCCACACTTAGTGTGTACGCGTACTCTACAATAACACAGAAGCAATGCAAAACATTATGGTTGGAAGCACAGGAATGAGCTTGTAAATAGCAAGCAAGTGAAATGGGGGGATTGTATTGGAAAGTGGGTGGGTGAGGGGCCCTAGACAATTTGAGTAGTGAGGCACTAGCCAGCGTCAAAAGTTGTACTGGTGGGCTCGGACCGGGGGGGAGAGATAGCGACAGCATGCTTAGCAGAGCTGAGATGGCCAGAATCTTGGGGCATCAGTTAGCAACTGACCATCAGAGTTGGCCACAGCTGGGCCTCACCGATTGCATCTCTATCCCTTGCTTCTTTCCCAGTTTTTGAGACACACACGTCTGGGGATCCTCGCCCTCTCATTGCAGGCACAAAATGGATGCCACGTTGGATGAATGCGTCCAATCATAATCATTCGGTGAAAAATAAAATAATTTGAAAGCAAGCCATGAAATCTTTGGTTAAAGTAGGAAGAAATGATGAAATTAATAGTTGAGATTGCATGAAATGGTGACATGAATCATTTATTTTTCGTTTTAAATAAACAAGATTGGGATTGACTCTTCCATGGCTCGGCTTATCATGAAATTCTGTAGTTTGAAACCCTCTATAGTATAGAAATTATGGGCTCCCTACCGTCGATGTTAAAAACAAAAAATGCAATGATTAAAAGTGTAAATGAGACTAAAATCTATACAATTAGAAAAGAATTGAGATGAAAAGTGATTATTTTTCATCAACTTGACCTCAAAACTTTGAAATATTTAAAATACATTCATTTTCTTTTAAATATTTCCACTGCATTAAATAAAATTATAAATTTCAAGCCTTGCTTATCGATGATAATTTTATCCAAGTTTATAATCTTGTCATTCAAATCATTATTATTGTCTTTTAAGAGCTTGCATTCATTAGATACACTTCAAATTATAAATATGAAAAAACCTTTAAAAAAATGAAAAAAAAAAAAAAGAAGAAAGGAAGGATTAGGGTACGTACCAGGTGCAATGTAGCCGTAGGAGCCGGCGACGGCGGACATGCACTGCGACGCACCGCCGCCGCCTCCGCCATGGGGAAGGAATTTGGCGAGGCCGAAGTCGGCGACGTGGGCCTCGAAGTTCGAATCTAAAAGGATGTTGTTTGATTTCACGTCGCGGTGGACTATGAGCGGCGAGCAATCGTGGTGAAGATAACACAAGCCCCTACCGGCATCCATGGCGATTCTGTACCTCAAGTCCCACCCCAACACCCCCATCCCCCCCTTCTTGCCGTGCAGCGCCTCCCCTAAGCTCCCATTCCTCATGTACTCGTAGATCAACAGGTTCGTCTCGTTGTTCGTGCAGAACCCGAGCAGTCGCACGATGTTCCGATGCCGAATGCTCCCCAGCGTCTCGACCTCGGCTCTCAGCCCACGGTCGTGACCGATCCCCAGTAGCTTCTTCACCGCGATCTCCGTGACACTGCCGCACTGCGATGCCCTCCCGTGGTACACGATCCCCGCGCCGCCCTTCCCGATCACGTTGCCGTCCTTCACGCACTCGAGCACGTCCGCGACCGCGAAATCGAGCTTCTGGAACGCCGTCATCCTCCACGAACCGGGCCCGCTCTTGTTCCGCTTCAGCGCCCGCGCCTTGACTATGGCCGCGGAGCCGAGGACGAGGGAGCACAGCACGAGGCCGAGCGCGAAGATCAGCTTGAAATCTCTGGATGGTTTGTTGGTGGTCAGGGCCGCGGTGGCGGAGATGTTGTCGGCGCAGGGAAAGTCAAGGATCGGTCCGCCACAGAGACGCGGGTTTCCGGCGAAAGAAGAGGCGTTGAAGAACGGGAACTGGCCCGATTCGGGGAGCTTCCCTGAGAGGTCGTTGAAGGAGAAATCGGCCGTCGTGAGGCTCTTCATCGACCCGATCGATCTCGGTATGCTCGCATTCAACTGATTCCTCGATACGTTCAAGTAGTTCAATATACGGATCTCGGAAATCGCGGGTGGGATCGCGCCGGTGAGGTTATTCTGGCTCAGGTCGAGGAACGTGAGGTGGCGGCATTTCCCGATCTCAGGTGGGATTTCTCCGGCAAGGGAGTTCCGGCTGAGATCGAGCTTCAAAACCTGCCGGAGCTCCCCCATTGACGCCGGGATCGGCCCGGAAAACCAGTTTCCCGCCATCAAAAGAATTCGAACTGAGGAGAAGTTCGAGATCGAGGACGGGAGAGGCCCGGAGAGCAGATTGTTCGACAGATTGATCTCTCCGAGCCTCGCTGGCCCTGAGGATCGGTTCCGATTCTCCGATAAATTTCCCGACAGATAATTATTGTGCAATTCCACCAGGTTGAGCTGGGGCAAGTAGAGGAGCCCGTCAGGGATGCTCCCATTCAAGTAATTCTGGCCTAATCTCACCCTAATGAGGCTCGAGCATGACCCCAGTGATTCCGGGATCGGTCCGAAGAGGAAATTCCTGAGCAGGATCAGAATCTTGAGCTGGTTCGACGCGCAGAGATCCGCCGGAATCGTGCCGGTGAGCTTATTCGACGACAAATCGATCCCTTGGAGCTTACCGTTCTTGCCGAGCCTCCCTGGGATCTCGCCGGTGAAGTTGTTCATCCAAAACCCCACGCTTTCGAGGTTCGGCAACTCCGCCAGGAATTCCGGGACGGAGCCGTGGAGCTGGTTCATGAACAGATTGAAGAGCTCGAGTCGTTTCAGCTCGGAGAGTTCAGATGGGATCTCCCCCGTGAGGGCATTATGGGAGAGATCGAGATTCACCAGGCTCGTCAAGTTCCCGAGTTCCCTCGGGATCGGGCCCGAGAGCTGATTGATGTGGAGGAAAAGAGTGTGGAGGGAATTCAAATCCCCGAGCTCAGCTGGGATTCTCCCATCCAATTCACAGCTCGAAAGATCCAAGTGCACCAAATTGATCAAATTACCAAACTCCGGCGGAATCCCGCCTTGGAAGACATTGAAGTAGCCCAAGTAAATCTGCTTTAGGCTCGTGAGATTCCCCAACTCCCCGGGAATCCTCCCGACGAGATCGTTCCCGGCGAGGGACAGGTACTCCAATCCGTACATTTTCCCGTACTTCTCCGGGATTTTCCCGGAAAAGAAGTTCCCGCCCAAATCCAGGTGCTTGAGCTTCTCCAATCCCAGAATGCCCAGAGGGAGGGGCCCCCCGAAGTTGTTGTCGTATGCATCGAGGACCGCCAGATTGGGTACGCTCGAGTAGTTCCAATCCAACCCGCCTTCGAATTGGTTGTCGGAGATGTTGAGGAACCGGAGTTGGGTCAAACTCCCAATCTCGATCGCCCCCGTGAAGTTGTTCCCGGCGAGGGATAGGTACGTCAGCCGATCGAGGACGGAGACCGTTGCGTTGGAGATGGAGCCACACAGGTTCATGTCGGATAAATCCACGGACACGACTCGACCATGCAGGCACCGGATCCCAACCCACGAACAGACCGAACTCGAATTGCTGGAATCCCAGTTGATCAAAACTGGGCGGGAGGACCGGAACCCTTGCTTTAATTCTACCAAGGCATGGAAGTCAGCAATGAGAGACGAAGAGGAAGAAGAGGAGAAGGTAGTAGTAGTAGTGAGAAGAACGAATAGTGTGAGGTGGAGGAAAACCTTGACCATATTTTCCCGGGAAAATGTTCTTGGAGGGGCTATGGAGTGAGGAAGGGATGGGGACAAAGACGAGGGGACTTAAGGAGCTGGGTGGGAAAGTATTTTCCAGGAAAGGAAGGGAAAGTGAGAGGAATCTGGGAAACTTGAATTGTGCTGCAGAATTGAGCTACGGAATCAAACATATTTTGCAAAGGAGAGAGTCTTCAAATTCAAGGAAGAAGCTAAGCCTCCCCTTTTCTTTCTCGTGCTTCTCTCTCTCTCTCTCTCTCTCTCAGGAGATTGAAATTCTGCAGTCAGTCTAAGAATCGTGTTGTTAGATGTCACAATTTTCTTCAATCTTCTTTAAGCAAAGCTGAAAGGAAAAGGGAAAGGAGCGAGGGAATTTTTTTTTTTTTTTTCCCCTTTTACTTTTCGTTTTAATATGTAGGGTTTTTTTTTTTTTTTTTTTTTGGAGAAAAAGGCCGTTGGGATAACAGAAATTTAAAGTTGAGATTAGAAGAAGAAAAGTAGAGTCGATTAGTTCTCTCTCTTTCTTTTTCCCCCGCCCTTCGGCTACTTTATAATTTGTAGGACAAAAATGCCCTTTCGCTTTAATCAAAGTAATGCTCTTTATTTCGAATGAGATATGGTGATGGAAGTGCACTTTCAATCATTTATATTGGCTCAATTGCCCTCAAACTTCTGATCAAAGACGGACGTTCTTCCTGGATTTTCAATTTTATATCTCTATCTATATATTGCCGGACCATATATATACATACATGTACACACACACATATGATTATACCCACATTTTCCTTTTTTTTTTCCGTTAAATTACATACATACATACATATATATATATATATATATATATATATATATGTATATACACAGCTATACACATACACACACACATATATATATATGTGTGTGTGTGTATGTCTATATATATCTATATATATGTGTGTGTGTGTGTGTAATTTAACGGAGAAAGAAAAGAAAAAGTGGGTGTAGTCATATGTGTTTGTGTATATATATATAAGGCTTAACTTTGGTACAGTTACTATTTCAAAGTTAAGTGTAACACATATACAAAAATAGAAAAAAAATGAAACAAAATTTAGAACGACGTCGTTTTATTTTTTAAGCATCACAAGGCAACAATTGTCATGGCCCCGCTCCTCAGACCGAACCGAGCCTCAGGACGTTAGAAATTGTGAACCAAAAACTCTAATATACCATATATATACTGACTAGCCAAGGTTTGACTACAAGAGTTATACCGAAATAAAATTCCTCAAGCTACACATTTTCAACTCTAATTTTACCATATTAAATGGAAAATTCAGGGATATTACAGTAACTGCACACAATAACTATATATATATATATATATATATATATATGTATATGTATATATGTATGTATGTATGTATGTATGTATGTATGTATGGAAAAAGAAAGGGAAAAGTGGGAGTAGTCGTCAAAGCATGCCTACAGTCATGGTGGATCACTGCTTTACAGCTTGATGGAGACTAAAAACTGGTCCGAATTGGCAGTAAGCTCTCTTTTTGTCTTTACCATTTTACCAGGGATAAAAAAAAAAAAAAAAAAAAACCCAAATTTTCTCTTTTCTCAGTACTTTTTCCCTTTTTCCCTCCAGAGTTAGCCATTTCTTTTCTTTTTTTTTCTTTTTTTTTAAACATTTTAAAGTAGCCTTAGAGAATATTTTAGAATACCCATCTCCTAACGTGATGATATAAATAAATAAAATCACTCCACAATAATAAATTACATATATTTTTGGCCTACTTTTCTCTTATTTTTACTGCTCTAAATTTGCTATCGACATCTTTCTTTAATTTATTTATTTTCAGTAAATACCCATTTTGTTAAAGTTGTACTCATTTTTTTCACGTGATAGTTAATTACTTTTTTTTCCCCTCCAAACCTCCTTTCCCTAATTTCTGTTTTGTTTTATTTTACCTTTTCTTGGTTATTCTCGTTGCTGCATAATTAAAAATACTTTAATTTTTATTATAATTTCAAGTAGTTCATTTTGTCACTTTTCCTTTTTTTTTTTTTCTGGTTCTCCGCATTTACTTTTCATGATGCTCTTTATATGAAATTATCTGAAAACAGTTCATTTTAAATTATTTTAAGATGCACATATAAACATTAATTACCAAAAATAAAATAAAATATAAACATTTAAAATAGTTCAGTTTTCTAATAATTTTTTGGAATGTATGGAATAATTTTATTTTTACAGCGGTAATTTATCTTTTGTGTGTAGAAAATCCTTATGTTTGACCTTTTAAGAAAACGAAATTTTAATATTCATAAAAAATTATATAATTCTAAACCATTGAAACTAGTAATTTGTGTTTGTATAAATACAATTATAAAATAAATTTCCTTAAAATTGGTTTAACTCATTGATAAATAAATCATGAAAAATTGATGCGGATAACCAAACAAGAGGAACATGGAAAAGTAACAAAATAAATTGCCTGGAATTATAATAAATATTAAAGTATTTTCAATGACAACATCTAGAATAACCGAAAAAAGGCAAAATAAATTATAGGAAAAAACTTTTGTAAGGTTCCAATTTTAACAAAAAAATTTACTTTCAATCAATGATTGAAATACTACTCGTGTTCCGTTTTTTCTATATTCTTTTTGGATTTAAAAGATTTTCTTCTCCTTCACATGGCATGTGAAATGTAACGCACAATGGAAAAAGGAGGTTTGGAGAAAAAAAAATTAACTACTACGTGAAAAAATAAAGAGCACAACTTTGATAAAAGGGATACTCGCTGCCCTGTGTGAAAACAAAAAATAAAAGAAGCACGCCAATGGTAAATTTAGAATAGTAAAAGACGAAATTATACCAAAAATATATGTAATTTACTATTGCAGAGTGATTTTATTGGTCTGTACTACGACACCATTATGAAGATATAATAAAAGTTTTCCTTCTAGGATTAAAACTTGTCAACAAAGTGAAAATAATTTCAATCTTTTTTATGGTTTTCCTGAGATTATTTAATTTTGGTAATTTTTTGTGCTATTGGCAAGCCATGGCTAATGATGTGGAGACCAAAGATTCTGTTGGTTTTTAAATGATTACCTGAGAAGAAATACTAAAAGGTTTGGCCCCTCTATGGCCAAATTTTCTCACATCAAAGATTACTTCTAACGTCAGCAAATATTATATACTTTGAAAGTGATGATATATACATATACATATACATAATATATACATATATACATATACATATACATATACATATACATATATATATATATATACACACACACATACACATATGGATACATACATACATATATATATATATATATATATATATATCCTGACTTGCCGACAATGCCTCTGGTCAGGTTACTTTTACAGACTACAATTTAGATGACTATACCACCCGATTCTCAAGCTAGACTCTTCTCAGATACATATATACATATACATACATACATATATACATATAAATATATGTATATATATGTATGTGTGTATATATATATATAAATATGTATGTATATATGTATATATGTACATACATATATACACATACACACATATATCAAGCTTTGTATGTTAAAAACTTGTACAGTGTTCTCTATTCTTGTCCAAAACTTGTATCATTTGATAATGTTATGTGAATAAATTGAAACATCGGAAGTGAGGGAAATGAAGGCTACTATGACACTGGAGTCCTTTCGAAGAGGTCTTTATGAGAATATTCTTGCCTCTCTCATTTTGGACAATGTTCACAAGTACATCATTCCTATTCTTTTGTCCTAGGATATGTAATGTATGATCTAAACTTGTTTTAGCAAGTTTTCATAAATTTTCATTGGTTCCATTGGTTAGGGATATCAAATTTTTATAAAAGTGAGTGGGTTTAAAACTCATCAAATACACTTTAAATGATTTTTGATCCTTTTTATAAGGATCGGGTTTCGTCCAAGTCAACACTCGGGTCACCAAGTCATGAGTCAACCTATCGGATCAAGTGGGTTTGACCGGGTCAATGTGCAAGATAGGTTAATTGACAACCTAAACCAGATTATGGCCCGGGTCTGTAGGTCATCAGGTCGACCCATCGGACCGAGTTGGGCTTTATAACTATTGGTCAACAAGTTGGAAAAATGAGGTAACTTTCAGAATTTTAACAAATACAGAGTAAAACAATTTATTTGCCATTAGTCACGTATTTCTCTAGGGTTTCTTGATCTCCAAAGTTAAAAAACGCATTGTCTCAATCCAAAACAAAATCATCCCCAAATAAAAGGTACGTTATTCACTTTTAACTCCATCATTTTTCCTTCTTCTAAATGGTATACTGAATCTTATAGTTTATTTTTTGGCTTTTGTATATTAGGTTTTATTTTTTTATCGTGTGGTCGGATATACTGAAAGAGATATTTGTAATCGCATAGGCACTGGGTTAATTTTGTGACTCTTTTAAAATATAAAAAAATTTCTTGAGCAATTATTATTATTAGTATTTGAAGGATTATAATTATTTTGGATTGCATTATTATAATTGTAAGGGTTTTTTTTCCCTTTTTTTTTTTTTTTGAAGTTTAGTACATTGAAAGGAATTTTTTCTTTTACACCCGCTATCCAACGGTTCTGAATTCGCCACTGATACCACCCCATTCATATATGTATATATATATATATATATATATATATATATATGTAATCACCTAGGGTTGGAAACATGTGCCTGCACTATAAAAGCATTGGATATTGCAAGAAGTAAAAAGATGATGATTATTAATATATCATTACCTTGCTGCAGATTGAACTATACATATATAACTGTGTAGCACGGATAGGATGCATGGGATAGGGGAAGCTTTTGGTTCCTTCCTTTCACACTTTATTCCTTTCCCCTAGGCAGCAGGGACCAGCTCTCTGTGTAATATGTATTGTATTATCTGAGCTTTATTAGAAGAAAAATGGAATAGTCTTAAAGGGAGGCCTGAAAAACTAAAAGCATAAGCATTTGCCTTTGATCTTCCACTTCAAAAGGAAAGAAAAATCTACGACCGCCCACAGTGCCCTCTCTCTATCTCTTACTTAATAACAATGCTATGGTACACAGTTAATTGCCCCAATTCAAGGCCTCAAATGGTCTAGGTGGACACATTATTTGTAATGCAACCTAATCAACACTTTCCACAATTATTTTTGAGAGTGAATCACTTTCGGCCGCTTCTTAGTCCTACATTTTCATAAAAATTGTAAATGGATCTGAATCCTCTCAAGTTCACATCTGTTAAATTATTCTCATTCTCAATTTTCATGAACTGTTCAATAATTTCGACCACATAGATGGAAAATAAATATAAAAATATATAAGCATGTCATTTTTCAAGAGATTTGAAAATGAATAACCTATTCATCCTAAGCCTAAAAATTCTGAATATTTTTTAATATATTTAGAAAAATCTTTAGTTATCCTAAATCTCAATGCTTAGGATGAACATGTCATTCATTTTCAAATATCATGAAAATTGATGTACTTATGTATTTGCATATATATTTTCGATCCATACTTGCATATGTATTTTCGATCTATGCGGTTAAAATTATTGAAAAGTTTATGAAAATTAAGTACAGAAAGAACTTGATTATGTGAACTTGAGAGGATCCTAGTCCGGGATCCCAAACATTATTCCAGGGCTCAATGTGAGAGTCGAGAAACATTTTTCTCTACGCTAGATCAGGCCTCGTCCTTCCCCCTTCCCCAGCTTCTCTCTTGTTCAGCATTCCTCTGCTATTAAAGAGAAAAAATAAATCGAGGACCCTCACACATAGGGAAGAGTGATATGGTATCATCTTGGACTTCACAAGCCTCCCTCTCTTCCTCTATTTCTCACATTCATGTGGGTTTTATCATATAATTAGCAGTCGCTGGGTGGCTCCACATGCTCATCCTTTGATGCACTCGTACAAAGTGCCTGAAATTCCATTGCGGACACAAGGAGGGAGGGAGAGGGGCCCTTTTGAGGTGTCATTGTGCTGTCCTTTTGTTAAGCAACTCTACCCTTGTGAAGGGTCACAGTCTCTATTTTGGCCTGTCTTTGTATTGTCCATTGTGGGAGCCCTTTATAGAAATAAAATTCCCCAAATGGACCTTCACATAATTCACTTTCCTAAACCAAATCCTGCAAGTCCCCTCATTGAGAAACGTTATTTTTTGTTCCCAGTTCTTGAATTACTTGTATTTGGGAATTTTGTACATGCAAAATCATTATGGGCATGAGTTGCTAAGGATTGGTTGTCTCTTTCAAAGGGATTTAGTTCCATGAAAGTCACAAAAGATTTGTAACCAAGTAAAGTGAAAGCGAAGCATCATAGAAAGAAAAAGAAAAAAAAACAAGGAAGTTGAATGAAAACAAGGGCAATTTTTGAGTGGTTTGCGACAGTGACAAAACATTGAGTGCCCCTAATGCAAGGATGAAAACAAGTGAGAGATAATATTTAGCAAGCTCTGAGATAAGGACCGTAAAACATAAAATGAGGGAATAGTACCTAGAGGTGAGGACCAAGGGCATCCATCCTCGTTCTCCCTTGGTTTAGTGTCGGGTGTTTAGATCTAACCCTCATAGCCCGTGTTGTGAGGGAATTCTAGGTTATCAAAAATATATTTAACTTAACTAGTTCAAGTGGCTAACAAAAGTCTGTTTGGGACTCCAAACGAGCTTTCCTCCGTTATTGAAAATCTTAACCAAATCTTGACATTTTCCTCAGGTGTGAGGGGGTAGTACGAAGTGATTATCAAAAGATTTGAGTGAAACTGCATATTCACCTAACGCATTAAACTTTTTGGATATTTTATTTATTAGGAACGTGAAGTATTACACAGAGAAAAACAAAAATGAAATCTAGCTTCAAAACAAATCATCAAATGGTTGAATTTAGTTTCTTCTTCTGCTCTTCTTAAAAAACAAAAATAAAAATGAAATAATAATAATAATAATAATAATAATAATAATAATAATAATAATAATAATAATAATAATAACAGCATCATTTATAGTACAATGTTCTTTCCAAAAAGTGTAGAATTTAAAAGCTCATGGGTGCAAGAGCTGCAAAAGAAGCTCATGCAGTATCCCTGTAGATTTAGTTGGGTACCACGCTGACTCGGACCTTTGTTTCTTTCAAAATCTAATTATTAAATTTGCGAACTGCATCAATTGTTACCGAGACAACTAAATCTAGTAGGGTCATGAAATCAAGACGTGGAAGTGGCCCTGAATATCATGAGAACAGAAAATTAGTGCTTTCTATAGAAATTGAAATTTTATCGGAGAAATTGCACTTAACCTCCCTGTGGTTTCACCTCATTGCAGGGAACTCCCTGTGATTTGAAAAGTAGCACATAACCCCCCTGTGGTTTCAATGGACTTGTAAAAATTAACTTTTCCGTTAAATCAAACAGTTTGTTCTTTCTCAAATTTTTTAGTGTTTAATATGATAAAAAAAGACTTTAATTTCTAAAATTATTCATAAACTAATTTCTTAACCCCTATTGTAGCAGTACCCAAATAAATTGACACTTTTATACTTCTTGTATCTTGAAAAAAATATATTCTATAGATGTTATATATTCATAATCCCAACTAATCATGATGATTAAAAACATATATACGAATATTATAAGCATCTAGGTAGATTCACATACAAATGTCTTTCTTTTTTTGTACAATAAATATATCATTTTTATGGCCTAAGAATTATAAAAACAACTATTTCTTTGAGAGCCATTGTGATTGAGGTAAGGAGTTAATTTTTGGTAATTTAGGAAATTAAAGTCTATTTTTTCTATTAAAGACTAATTTTTCTTTTTTTAGGAAGAACAAACCGTTAGATTTGACGGAAAAGTTAACTTTTGCAAGTCCATTGAAACCATAGGGGAGTTATGTGCTAATTTTCAAATCACAGGGGGTTCCCTACAACGAGGTGAAACCACAGGGAGGTTAAGTGTAATTTTATATTATGGCTCTCCATATTTGACTCTATTTTTTTTTCGAAAGACTTTTTTTTTGGTTATAATACTTGGATCATGAAACTTGAATTTGGAATTTCTGGGAATTGCCATTTCAAATTTGTCCTAACAATGACATAGAGCTCTGGAAATATTGTTTTGTAGCTAAAATACATATGCTCTAAACTTAGTAATGACAATGATCGGAATCTTTAACGTTATCATATCATTATCACAATCCAAACGCAACCTAATAGCCTGCTTTCATGGAAGAAATGGAAATGAGAATGAGATTTTTTATTCTCACTACTTGATTTGATAACACAAAAGTAATAAAATTAATGGTCAGGCAAATTTCATTGAAGGTCTCTCAACTTTGGGAGTTGTCTCAAAATGATCATTGTACTTTGATTTGTCTTATTTTTCATAAAAAACTTTCATAATGTTGCAATTTCATCATTGTTGTTAAATCTATTTAAGGGGAAGCCGACTCCTCTCTATTTCATCAATCAATTTATCTCTAAATTTCACTCTCCAAGTAAAATTCAATGCATTTTAAAACAATTCTAGTCTTACAAATTGAGATAACGTACAAAAACACATGAACTTATCAATTTCCATGGGATTTAGAAATATTGTATGCATTCATCACAATCATTAAAACTTTAGAAATCAAAGGTAAACAATATAGAAATATACTTATGATTAATATGTTCTCCATTTATAATACCCATGAAAATCGATGATTCTTGGTATTTTTTATGCTATTTCGATCTCTATGGTTAAAATTACTTAAAATTGTCTGTAAAAATGACTAAGAAAGTGAAATGTAGAAAATTCAATAAATGAAATGGAGAGGAGTCAGTTCCCCCTTAAAGAGATTCAAGAGCAATGATGGAATTATGAATTAATGAAAATTTAGCATGAAAAACAAAACGAATCAAATACAATGACTATTTCGCAACGAGCCCCACAATTCAGCGATGACCTCTACTAGAATTTATCCAAAATGCTCATCCCTTGAGCATTCCATGAGCATTCCATTCTTATTCTCAGCTCTTCTTCATTCAATTTTCATAATCATTCAGATTTCATTAGTATAACCTGGAGTGGCCCACATGGGGCTTGGTTCATTAGTGAGACGTGCCCATGTGGCGCCTAGTAAAGTTGGGTTGCTTGTAAGCAGGAACCCATTTCCTAGAGTTTCCCTCCACCCGTTAGCTATATTGGGTACTTATAGGAAACCTAGCCACACACTCTATTTCTTAAGTTGATTCCCTGCGATCCCAGAGATCCCTCTCAGTTCCCAATCTCTCTCTCAAACTCTCATTCAGGATTTAGAGTGAATCGTTGTGTGCCCAGTTGCATTACTGTTTTAACTATCACCACCATCGAGACGGGTACTAATCCCTTTTTTACAAAGTATTCATACGAATCAAGTATCTGGCATTCCTCATATTAAATCCTTGTAATATTATGTTTTGCTAACAATTTTCATTCTCATTTCCTCCATTCAAACAGAAGCAGTCAAACAGAAGCATAGGAAGAGATCACCCTTAAACTGGACGATTGATGAGCCTCTAGATTAAAGGCATATTTGGATAGAAAATTCTTCTTATTCAGCCTTTACACATTCTTCACACAGAGAGGATTGTGTTGTAAAATTTATGTGATTCTTTTTTAGAGATATTTTTATCAAATAATAATATAAAATTACATAAATTTTATCATGTGATCACTTTTGATATTAAAAATATACCATATTATATATATATATATATATATATATATGCAATATTACCTTATTTGGATTCAATACAACCTCAGTGATAGGACTAAGTCCTTTTCGTATAGCCATCATGTCATGTCCATGCCCATATCATCTGTCTGTCTAAGCACAAATCAGAGCCTGCAAACTCCTAAATTACCCGCAAATTTTGGTCGCCAAGGGTCCCTCAACCTCTTCTCCCCACTGCGCTATGTTGGACTCACACACTTGTATTTTATTTAGGGGTAAAGTGGATTTGAGCAACCAAAAAACACAAAATAAAATAATTTAACCACCAAATGTTGAAGCGCCGCAAATTGACCACCGATTCACTCACTCATTTGAGTTAAGACTCATAATTATCTTTTTTATTCTCATAATTAATGTTAATTACCAAATGAGAATAAAATTTATGGGCTATTTCACAAAAAAAAAAATCATAATAGATATAATATTATTTTTATTATTATTATGAGATATAATTTTAATATATCTTCAAAACGTTGAATGAAATTAATTAGACTAAAATAATTGCAAGTATCGTAAAAATTTAAATTCAGAAAATGTTTATGAAAAATCAAATCTAAATGAGAGATTATTACATATTATGGGATGTTAATACTTCAAAGATAAAATTTTTTTCATTATCCTTTAATATAAGATAATTGTTTGTTAACCTTGTCACGCAGGGTGTGTATATATATATATATATATAGGAAAAATGTATATATGGTGCACCTCATAAAACATGCTTGAGGTGTAACTTTAAAATCTAATAGGATGATAGAAGTGACTTAAAGTAACCAAGTTACATTATGTTTATCGGATTAGAGTATTGTATTAATTTACCTGAAAAATAATATTTTCTTTTCATGGATTTCTAATGACCTAGTCCATGATTTAGGGTTTACGAGCCTAAATTCCCTCGGTTAAGGCATACTTATTCCTTTAATTAAGCTTCACACCTTCAACCAAAAATTGGTCCTGCCCATTAATGTTTTAAGCCCAAATTGAACATAACCCATTAACATTACAACCCTCACCCTAAAATTAAACAAAACAATCCATTTATTAGCTCACTTACTCCATCTATTACATCATAAACCCTACAATCTTCTCATTAATCCTTACTTTCCCACGAAATTACTCATGAAGAATTATAAGGTAAAACACATCTTAGGCCTAGAATCTTTATTTTATTAAAATTACTTTGTTTCTCAATATTCCTCCTCTAAAACTTGACTACATTCCTTTTAGAAGTTTAAATTTTGATATTCAGCTTTTTTTTTTTGGTGAAATAATTTTTTTTTTTTTTTGATATTTGTCAATTTATCAAAGCCCTAACAATTTTCAATTTTTTTTTATTAACAATATAACCCATTTTTCTTCTAAAATTTTGACTTTTTATTGACAATGTTTTTTTTTCTCCTATGATCCAGTTATACTTCTTTAAAAAATTTAAAATTTGATATTGATCAAAAAAAGCGAAAGTAAAAAATCGCGCTCTGTGCTGACTACTCAATAACATCTTTATTATTATTTTATTTTTTATACTTTGGACCCTCCTAGCATTAGATATGCTTAAACCCCCTTGGTTAGTGGCGCACTTATTCACTTGCGTTCACCCTTCCCACATAGGATTTAATATTCACATCGTCCCTCTTGACTAAGGTACACCTCGTAGGATTCACCCTTCCTATATAGGATGATAATATGTACACTGTTTTCCTTTGATTATTGAAAGAAATTGGTGGGGGGGGGGGGGGGGGGGGGTGTGGGGAACGAACAAAAGGAACATTATGGGGATTTGAACTCAAAACCATTAAGTGAAGAAATAAAAGTATTACCATTTTTTGAAATATTGAAAAAACCTAAAAAAAATGCTTTTAAAATTGAAAAGGTAAACAATTTATTCACACGTAGCGGAAGGGAATCGAACCCTGTACTAACATTAACCTATCAGCCACCTGGGAAACCCAAGAAGCTTTTAAAAGGCACATATGTTATTTGTTTAGTCAACTTTCTTCCTAGCATATATACATATATATATATATATATATATATATATAGAGAAATATACACACGGGGCGCGCGCACGCACACACACATATATCTATATATCAAGTTCAATGCTATTAAACTTATTTTTACTATACTTGTAATTAATTGATTTTAATTTCATTTAATATCTTGAAACTATATTAAAACGATTTATCATAATAATAACAATAATGTCATAATAATAATAATAATAAATTCGTCCAGCAACATGTATAATTATTTTCAATAATTAACACTGATTAATAAAATAAAAAATGCACTTATGAATCTTTGAGTGGCAAGTGGTTGAATAAAGAAGAATAAATAGTGATGAGGTGACGGGGAGATGAAATCCTACTTCCAGGCCTAAAGGATGACTCACATCCTTACACTTGAGTCACTGTTTTTCATGACCTAGGACACAAGTGTGAAGAGGGTATTTTTTTAACGCAAATGGTTGGCCTCCCAGTGTCCTGAGAAATCGACCACTCACAGGTTGGGTGGGACCGAAATATTATACGGTGGGGTTCTTTGTCGTTTCAATTATTCGTTTCATACGACTCGAATCATTCTCAAAATGTCGCAAGAGGCATCCTGATTTGTTGGGTTGGTTCAAGAGGGCACAAACGAGTACTCGCTACAACAGCAGTGAACTGTGACCAATAGCGTTAGACACTTAGTTGCATTTGCAAACAAAATGCTAAATGAACTGTTGTTCCATTTTTAACTTTTTATATTTTTGTATTATTTGTTTTCTATTAATTAATTTCTTTAAAAAAGAATGTAGAAATTTAAAATCCCAAAATGTGAACAGCCCAAATTCAAATATGCCGAAAATCAATTGCATTTTTCTCCTTCTCCTTCCCCAAATATCAATTCAAATACGTAGAAATAAATTTCAAAAAAAATTCAAATTCGTTGGATCAATATTTTTTTTTAAGGATAAACTTTTTCTATTTCAAAATTTCCACGAACACAGCACACAATCCACTGAAATAGAAGCACCCAAATCAACTGAAACAATGACACTGGAAAGAAAAATAGAACAGAAGGATAAGGAAGAACACATCACAATCCACGTGAGCATGGTCGTCGGTCGCCCATGCAAGCACCTGTACTCAACCTTGGCCATTACTCACATAAGGAGAAGAGATAAACGCTAGAAAGGAAAACCTTGGTGGGGAGAGAGAAAAAAGAGAGCAAGAAAAGAGAGAGAGAAGAGATAAGAGAGATGGGGGAGGATAGAGATTGGAGAAGGGAGAGGAGAGAGAGAGAGAAGGGGAGAGAAGAGAGACGTGAAAGAGTGAGAAAATGAGAGGAATAAGGTTGTAATTACGTGAAATAAGTGGGGCATTTTGGTCTTTTGTCGAATCAGTACAGCACGCGAATCAATGTTCATTCAAACTTGTTGGGAGGCATTCCAATGTGATTAATGAGGCTTGTTCAGACTGAATCAATGATTAGCTTAGTCGAGGGTCAATCAGTATAAATAAATGTAATTTTACGACCTTAGTTTTGACAGAGAGTGTGCTTCACTCTTTATTTTATGCAATACTGTTTGCTATTTCTAAGGTATCGTACCAAATGCCAACGTTACAGGGATCCCCTTTGTTGCATTGACAATACACATGAGAATACCGCCACCGAGAAAACAAGTGAAGAGCTGTCACAATGTCTTGTTAAATCAAGTGGCCCAACTGCATAGAATCCCACTCTGCTTCACTATTAATAAATCGCATAAACAGCACAGAGTTAATTTCTAACAATATGTCCAAAAAGCTCACATTTCGAGCCATCATCAAACCACAATGAAGAGCAAAATCTCAGCAAATAAAGGGCACGCCAGTCCTCGAGAGAACTCTACAATAAAAATGAAAATTGCCCTAACCACATTTATTTTGATGACTCCTACCGACGGTCTATTCCAATGTTCCGCCCGCTCCATCACTCGGACTCTACCTGTACAACCCCTGAATACTCCTCTCAAAGGTGATGAGCCTGAGCACCAAATCATTCCCATCCTCAACAAATCCAATTTTTTAGTTCAATGAAAGGACTTTATATCTTGCATAAAAAAGGAGGTAAAAAAAAAAAACAATAACAGGACAAATGGTGTTTTAAAGTAATAATAAGTTGATATATACAAATTTTTAACGAGCAAAAAAGTTAATTTAAAAGAATAAAGAAGTGTGAGTGTCTTTTTAGAAACTATAAGAACTGTTAGTGTCATTTACCACTTTTTCTGAATATTGATTATTTCCTAGGAAAAAACTGTTCCTATAATTATGCAAGACAAAACAATTTCATTATGGATTATTTTTCATTGAAATTTTTTTTTTCCTAAACATATAATTAATTTCAATAGTAGATATCCTAGAATAAGTGTGAGTGTCTTTTTAGAAACTATAAGAACCGTTAGTGTCATTTACCACTTTGTCTGAATATTGATTATTTCCTAGGAAAAAACTATTCCTATAATTATGCAAGACAAAACAATTTCATTATGGATTATTTTTCATTGAAATTTTTTTTTCTAAACATATAATTAATTTCAATCGTAGATATCCTAGAATTGAGAATTTTCTAATTATGGATTTAATTAATTCCTAAGGCATAAGTCGTCCCCATATTGTTAAAGAAATAAGCTCATTTCAGGCCATTTTTCTTAAAAGTAAATTAGCAAATATATAAGAAAAAATTTTATGCTAAAATAATATAATTTCAATTGCGAAAACATTGAAGAAAAATATAAAAGTAAAATGCTCAATTATGGAGTTAAAATTTATGGAAAGTTGATTTTATGATAGAGGGATAATGAAGATAAGAACGTAAATTAATAGGGGTAATACTGCTTGATTTTATTGAAAGGACCAAAGTCTTATTTCACCCAAGATTGAGTCTCACTACACATAGCTTCGGGATATTCATGCTTATGAATGATGCTTTCTCTGACTGAGATCTTTTGGGTAATTTCATACAGTTCGGTTCAAGAATCTTAAGGTAACCTCAGGGAAATGCACAAGGGAAGTTTAAATGCAATGTTGACCTTCCTTCTTTTAGAAAGATTTTTCCCAATACAATAGTAAAGAAGTATTTGTACAATAATTATACATGCTCTCACTAGCGTATGAGGTCGGTGGTGTATATCATATGAAAAGAATTCAATGTCTCAAAAGCATCAACTCCACGCCCACTAAGCCTGAGATAAGACAAAGTTCCTACTACTTTTGGGGACTTTAGAATTGAATAATCAACCAAGCAACAAAATATACACTGAACCTGCGCAGAATCTGAATCTTCTTCTACATTAAAAAGTTTAAATAAGTTCCTTTTGTTTCACTTGCAACATTTCCGATGCCACTCAACCTGAAATATTGTTTTTCAAAGCACAAGCACTTCATTTGTGATCTGTGCAGGTTTTTATACCTTATTTAACCTCCGGCGCATCTCTCTCTCTCTCTCTCTCTCTCTCTCTCTCTGTATATAATCTTTTATTTGTTTCTTTATAATATTGTGGAGGAACTGATATTAAGATTCACGCTTGTATCTAATAAAACTATATTTTCTACAATAAATTTCTTATTAGTAACTATTTCAATCTTAATATATTACTTATGTATTTGGGCTCCAGAAATATAACCTAGAAAATTTCGTAATTTAATACTCTCTCTTGATCTGATTGTCCTTTGACATAATTTTCTTTACTACTTTAAGGTTCTTTATATTTATAGATTTCTTGATTCACTTCTAATTCTAAAATTTTAAAATTTATTTCTGAATGTTCACTTTTAATTTTCTTATGATCTTGTTGTAATTCTTTTATTTGGGTATTAATCTCACTTATTTCATATTGTAAATCATAAATAGTGACTAGTCTATATGTTATGGAAATTATTGAAATCACTTCTATATTATTCTAATTGATAAAATAGGAGATTTTGGAGCTATTGTGTTTACATTTTTTTTTGCAGAGTTTGGAAGGATTCTAGAAAATTCTAATGGTAGGATCTGAAGCTTGAAGTTAGGGTTTTGAAACCCTATATAGGAGCTCAAGGCTAGGCAATTACGATATCCAAGCATACAGAAGGAAAATCAAAATACTCTTATTGTAAAAGCCCTTTTCTTTCCTCCCCAAATCCTAAATCTTCAAGGACTTGGGTTGCTAGAATCTTCGCCAAAGTAGTCGAGAAAGTTCATTCGTCAAGTGATCGAATTGGTTTTCATTCTTATTTCTTTCTTTCTCTTTGATTGTATTGTAGTTGTATATACCCTTAACCATTTATTGTAAAATTCCTTACTTAAACCCGGAATTGAATTCATATACTTTGAAAGGTTATAGGTTCCTATTAGCCTTAGACAATATTAAACAAGTTACTATTTGCCTTAAAAGAAATATTTAATAGTTTACTATTTACCTCAAAAGAAATATTTGTCAAGTTGCTATTGACCTATAGAATTAATGTTAGGTTACTCTTGACCAACAAGATTAGTGGAACCGAAAGTGCGTCCTTGGATAAATGGAGTAGGACAAGTTGTGTCAAACCACTATAAAAGTCCTGTGTTGTTTACTTGCTTTCTTTATTCTGCTCATTTTGTGAATTGTTTAGCGAAGCTAAACTTTCCATATTTGTTTTTTAGACTTCTCATTTTTACTCTGTTTGAGACTTGTCCTTTTATTCGACATATATATATATATATATATATATATATATATATATATATTTGTGACTTGTCCTTTGTTCAACGTATATGTGTCTGAGACTTCTCTTTTTGTTTAAGATATGCTCTTTTCAGACTTCAACAAGTACAAACGAACGCCAACTAAGTTCAAGGTTCATGGATTATGTGCACAAGATTTCTTTCAGGATAGACACGAAGATCTATTAGAACCATTTTAGTTGTGAATGGTGTACAAATCTCTTGTGTCCGTCCAATATGCCATTCTGCATTTTTTTTTTTTGTACGTCTAGCACTGCTCAAGTTCATATAAGTTCTCCTACAACAAACGAAAGGTATTTTAAATATTACTAACGTACATATTGCTAATCCCTGGGCTACTCGGAGGTTTCCCTAGATAGTTATGTACACAAAGCTAGCGTGTATAATATACAAACTTACAATACCAAGGGATCAATGAACCCCGCTATGATCGAGGCGTACATGCCTCTAATCCCAAAGAACCCTCCCTGGGCTCTGAGGCACACTACCAGGCCTATCAAGTCTTCTACACCCATAACTAATGCATTCCCCACTTCGTTGGTGCCTCATTGATGAATTGTAATGGCTCCAATCGTGATTGATTTGGCTCCTCCCTGTGAGAGGCAAACGTATTCCCCAACCTTTGTAATGCTCTGGCTGTCTAACACACGAAAAGCCTCTCCCGTGGTGCTGCTGGTTTTGGTAGTAATATTGCTGGTGATGGTTACTGAGGCTGTGTTGGTATTGATTGTTATTGCTGCTGCTGTTGTTGTTATCATTGCTGCTGCTACCGTTGCTGAGGCTGCAGAGTGTCGGCAAGCTACGAACTTTGTGCACTGGGCGCGGCCCATCGTTTTGGTGACCTTCCAATGCAATAGTTTGTTGATTGATGGAATCCATAATTGGACTATTCGGGGAAAGCGGTTCCGGAGAAGAGCATGCGGAGGAAATCACAAAGGCAGGGCAACTCGTGTTTATGCACATGGGCCTTAAGGAACTTCTGCGAGCAATGCCATTAAGGGCATCCACGTAGTGTTGCTCGAAAGCATGCGGTTCTGTTGAGATGGTGTGGGCATTGACGACGAGTGGTTTGGAGGGGAACAAGAAGGCTCGGAGCCTCGAGGTTCCCACGGCTTCTCGTCGGTCACATTCGTCAAGCATGTGGCGGAGGTCTTCGTCAGATTTAACAGTGATCAAGGCGTCGAGATCCTCGGGGAGTATTTGGTATTTCAGTACGGTGTCCCCTTCAGAAAGGCTACTAAGCTTCTTTGTCAACTCTGCGGGAAACAAATGAAAGGATAGTGAACAGAATCTGTCGTAAAATATGGGACCATGGGCTGTGGAGGAGTAATAGAGACTTCAGATCTGTGTAAATAATTACTTTTGGGCACCGTGTGTTGCTTGTTCAGCTAACGTGTGAGTATGAGTAAGGGGCGTCCGAGACTCATCTGGGGCCGTGATCCACATGGGGCAGTTCAAGGGTTTGACAAACACTGCCTCGTGTATTAACACCACTATGCCAATTCGACGCCACGAGCTCTATTTCGATTCATCGTCGCTTAGCCTCAAACTCACTAAAACCCTAGTCCCGAACCTAATGCGTTAAACATGTGCGTTGGATTGGGTATATTGTGCTTTGTCGATGTCGCTATCGAGGATTGCTATAATTTACGCTCTAACTCCTGCCAAAATTGTAGAGAAGTTGATTGCGGAGCCATTATATTGAACAAAACTTTCATGAGATGGTGGCATTAAATCATCCGTGTGTCGCAAAATAATTATAAATCAATTTTATTTTTCCATGAGAATTTGAGACTACTTTTCACCTCTTTCCATTAAAAATCAATGGAACAGCAGGCTTTGATTGGCTTACAGGACAATGGGGCGCCAGTATCCTAAATTGAATCATGTACAAGAAGATTGAGGGATATAATCACGTGCCTGTAAAGTCGATATCACGTGCGACGGCGACGACCCGGGTTCCGCCGCCGATGTACTTGAGCCTGCCGTCGATTGGCCTACGCAGAATCTTCCCGCCACAGCTGCACCGGAATTTCACCCTCGCCTTCGACGATGCCAACGACACCGTTTCATCTTCTCCGCCGCCTTCCGTCGTGACCGCTGATTCCTCCGCCGGCCTGAACCTCAAAAAAAAAAAAAAAAAAAAACTTCAAATTCAACGCAAGGAAAAAATAGCACCTTTGAAATTAACGGGGGACAATGTTTGGCTGCTTAGAAAATACAGCAAATGAGGAAACCAGATCAATGGCCATTTTCAAATGAAAACACAAAATTAAAAACTAAAATTTGAGGAAAAATTAAACCCCATTACGTTTCATGACTTTCGATTTCTGGGCTTTAACGTTGGAACATTATTAAATTAAAAAGCTTAGAAAAATTAATAAGCTTAAAATAAAATAATACCCGTTTTACTTTCTTAGATTTGCAGAGAACGAGACTCCAGGGAATAAAGAAAGATCAATAATCAATTTCAAATTCAATGAAATTTCACGTTTTTACCTAAGAATTATCGCCGGCCAAATGCTGGAAAATAACACCAGTCGCAGTTTTTTTTTTTCCCGCAGCAGCTCTGTGTTTCTTGGGAGCCAAACACAAGAATCGAATCCAAAAGCTTTTGAAGATTGAAGAGGAGAATTTGAAATGTGGGGATTGTTAGATAAATGTGGGTGAATTGGAGAGAAGCGATAAATTGATGAGAATTTGAAAGGGTTGGAATTTAGGAAGAGGGACGGAGAAATTGGTGGGCTTTCTAGGTAAAATCCCAAAATACCATGATTTTAGAGGTATTAGTGGGTCGTATTAGGGGGAAAAGATCATCCGCGCCCACCAGAGAGTCGAACAGGTGTATACGCCAGTGGATGTATTTGAAAAAATTTTATTAAAGAGATGATTTGACTTTACTGATCTAGTGGACGCTAAAAATCAGAAAAATAAAAAACTTAGAATTAACATTAAATAAAAGAGTGCGCGATTATTTTCGCTTGACCTTTAAAACATGCCGGATGATTATTCAATTAATTTTGTTTGGGACATGAAAGTCAAATCCACCGTAATGACTTTGAATCTTTTTTTTTTTTTTTTTTTTTGTACCTTAAGACCTTGAACTGAGTAGAAAAAAAAAAATTCAAAATAATATAAAAAAATAAAATTTTCAAACTAGGAATACAGATTAATTTTTTTTTTTCCTGAAATAAGATTTTAGACAGTCATGCAATTCCCCCGTTTTTATGAAGGGAGAAAATGTAAGTGCGAGTTAAAATTGGTATAACACGACGTATAAACAGTTTAGAGGGTTAAAATTTGGGAATCAAGCCTTACATAGGAGTAAAGTCAAACAAACAGGGTCAGCTCCAACCCTTAACAACAACAAAAACATTAACGTTAAACAAGTGTTGGATCTAAAGAGTAGTAGCGCATGGTGGAATGAAGCAAATAAGGTGTGAAGTATTTCATGATTTGCAGGGTTCTTCGAGTACAAAAATATGCAACTCACGAGAATATAGAGGCTTTTGTATTTCTATACGTTCTCCTCGCGCATACAGTAAAAAAATAAAATAAAATTTATGGTGCCCAAAGGGTTCTTATACCAAGTGCACCGAAAAATAATTAAGGCAAAAAGTTACGGGACGAACGCAATCTAATTTCAAACTTAGAGGCAACAAAAAGGTAATTTTTCCGACTCAATATATGTAGTCTATGTCACATAAGGTTAGCTCTCTCAATTATTTGAGTCATTGAATGGATCATTTTCAATTATGGAGACGAGGGGTTAAAAAAAAAGATTGCACCTTATTTATTGACAAAAACACGATTTAAATATTGCAGGATAAGCAACTCAACTTCTTGGCCACAGTAATTGCAACAAGGAAAGAAAAAAAAAGTCTCAAATAAAGATGAATTTGAAGAAACCCTACTAACATTGCATAATGAATATCACAAAGATCAAATTTTTAGGCATGATAATAGGATACCCATTAACGTATTTCTTACTTTCATCTCCTCATGATGAATGAAATTTAAACCAAAACAAGGCAAGGTTTCAGAGAATAAAAGGCTTCGCTAAAAAAAAAAAAAAAAAAGTCGAATTCAGAAGCCCTCAAAGTTGGCTCATGGCATATATGTGCAAGCACTACTATAATTATCATTATACTCGAACATATGCACATGTACACGCACGCGCATGCATGGATACGTACAGGCAAGACAGAGAAAGCTTCATTAGCATGTTTGAGCTTAGCACCCAAGGCCGCACGAGAAAGAGCAGTAGCTAGGCATGTAATGCCATGAACTTGTTCTGCTTTCGAGCATGTTCTGGAATAAGCCGATTGACAATGTCGGGAGGGATGCCCGTTAACTCTGTCAAAAAATAGAAGAGAATATAAAACATGATGCCATTATTAGCCAACAAGAATTTTGTCGTGATGGATGTTACCACGGCATCTGTAATACTACTCATCCCTACCAAATCCCAACTAAACCCATACAATTTTACGTGTTTAACATATGAATGAAGAGTAATCAAGTAAATTTCACTAGAATTTGTAGAGCTATTACATAGTCGTCTTTCACTCATGCCCACACTTCTGCTTTATTTGGGATTTGGTAGCGACAAATTGAATTGTTCCTGCAGTATGGATGAATCTCAAAAGGAACTTAAACTGCATCTAACTAAAATTACCTTGGGGTTTAAAATTGAAAAGTGGAGGAAGCGGACGGCCATTAGGAAGACGATTGTTTGGATCCCGAAGCTCATCGAAGAAAGGGTGAACGCAAGCTTCCAACTGCAGAATGAGGACCACAAAATCAATTGATTAACACCAGAGGACAACTTCAAATCATCAATGAAAATGCAAGAAAAAAAATAAATAAATTCAGAAAGACCAGAATTTAAGATAAACAGAAGGAATGCAGAACCTACAGCAGTGCATCGAAGATAAGGAGAATACTGGAAAAATCTACACACCAGGTCCACTGCTTCCGGCGGTAGATGCTTTTGGAAGACCTGTTATACCAACATCAGGCTTCTCTGAGTCTCCATTCAAAGGAATATTTTGTCAAAGGCAAATGTAAACCAAATATAAAACACACACTTTCTAGGTGCATATATTATATTTAAAATTTGCATACAGAAACTGCGAAATGTCCAACTGGAATAAAAATTTAAAGCAATTAAAGAAGTGCATGCCATCAATGTGCCATGCACAGATTATTTGTGTTTTTTATTGGTAAATACACACCCCCAACTTAAACCATTAGAATTCAGATCCTTGACCTTGCACAATTATATGCAGCATTCCTCGCAACAATCTCAACCATCTGGACTGCATTGGGTACTTGTTGTGAACTAACTCGTCACACATCACATGTGACAGATTTGTCTTGAACAACACTATTCTGTGTGCCATAAGGCTACTTTTATGCTCATGGCCAAGATGGATGAGGCTTGCCCTTTCCTGAGCCTTTAGGATGTTGGTCCAGCAAGTTCATGAGCATTGACGCTGTGAGAAATGGAATTGAAGACGGTTGCAGGTGGATACTGTTTTTGTTTTATTGTTCCCCAGTAATTTCTCCAATTTCCCTCTCCTATGTTTCTTTTATTGTCTCCAAAACTAAACAACCAACACAGCTACAGATTTGATTGTTTCAACCCATACACAATCCCAACTCGTATCTTATCAAGTTGCAAACAATTAATCATTTCATAAAGTATATATATGTGTGCATGTGAAAAATTACCCAAAAAAAAGAATTCAACAACCAAATATATATATATATATATTAATCATTTTATAGGAAGTATACATGGAGTTGGCTTTTTTAATACTCATTTTAACTTGACATGAACCCAATAACGTAACACAAAATGAAAAACCTACCATACCCAAATGAATGCGGCCAGCACTCAAGACAGAAAGCTCCCCACTCCAAAACAGACTTATTAAAGCATAGCTCATGGAAATACTATATAAATGCAGAAGGGGAAGAAAATCATACATACCTTGTGCCAAGGATGAGGCTTTATTTGTGGGAACTTAAATTCAGTATAGTTTGGATTCATGCATTTTATCTCCTCCCTAGTAGGAGTTCCCAAAACCTGTGTAACAAATTACATAACGTAATTTTAGAAAAGCATTCGAGTGCATTTATCTTCCGAAACCCTTCGACCAAAATCTGCAAGTTATGGTTATTAGGAAGGAAAAATATAATAATGCGAATTGCATCAATAAGCACTATATAATGAGAGCAAATTAAATGTCTCTGCATAACAATCAGCTGCAGTTCAGATCTTGGACAGAATATTCAAAAAAGGTACTTTCAAAAACAGAACGAATTTATACAATAACTAGCAATCAAAATTTATTGCAATTTCCATGAGCACTACTTACTGGGACAGGCAAAGTAAATGTTGCTTCATAATAATCAGCTGAAATTTCCAATTTTGAAAAATTTAAAGAGGATGCCACTTTCAACAAACAGAACATATTTCTATATCACACAGCAAACTGAAATTAAATACAAAAATGAAGTCTACTGCCACAAAATTGAAAATAAATATGATTTTTTTTATACTAGCATAAATTTGTGAATTTCCCCTTTCCCAGATGATTTTAATTAACTTCTAAGTCTAAACAATAGAATGAGCAAAGGGAATGGAATTTCTTATACCAAAACACTTTTGATGAAAGAAACAAAAAAAGAAGAAGAAGAAGAAGAAGAAGAAGAAGAAGAAGCAAAAAGCTAACAGAAATAATCACCTTAATGATCTCAACTAGCTGATCTACTCCACTTTCTCCAGGAAACAAAGGCTGAACAGAAGGTTGACTGTATCAAAAACTTAGAGAGAGAGAGAGGAGGAGAAGAAGATAATGAAAACAATGATGATGATGAACAAGAAGAATCTTAAGCCACCTGCCCGAGCAGTAATTCAGCCATCACACACCCTGTAGACCATATGTCTATGGCAGTAGTATATTCAGTAGCACCGAATATTAGTTCTGGAGCACGGTAATATCTTGAACAGATGTAAGAAACATTAGGCTCTCCCTTCACCTGATAAAGTGGAAATATGGCCAATTTCAAGCAATGAAAAACAATTTGACACTGAATAATTGGTGACATAAAAGCTTACCAACACTTTTGCACTTCCAAAATCACAAAGTTTCAGCTGATGTGTGTGTGGATTCACCTGGGCAGAACAGCGCCGCATTTTAGATCTACCAGAAAAAAATAATGACATGGATTGCGGATGGTACAGAACTACAACATCACATTATAAAGTATCAACATGGAATAAATACACTTATTCAGTCCTATAAAAAGAATGGAAATAAATTTGGTCTACAGCACCCATGCAAATCATGGGTATTATAATTTCCAAGAAAACTAATTTTCCACGGGGACTACAAATGTTTCCTTTAACAAAGAAAATGTGCAATAATGCAAATAAATCAATTATATTAGCACATTAAAAAGCATTTCCAATGTTTCTAGGAAAAGAAATAAAGTGGCAAGCACATGTGACAACATGCTGCAAGGTGACCCATTGTGGGGCTCTTGGAGAGGTGTGGCACCTCTCAAACACTGTAGTGACACTAGTTATGCTAGAACTTACCAGAAGCAGAAAATTAAAAGAAAAGAACCAAATATCCTCATTCAGAAAACCAAAACCGCAGACTCGACAAAACATAACTGAAGCAAATTCAGCCTACTTTATCTAAGGCCAAATAGAAATTTGGCATTTTTCCAGTCTCAGCTTCCAACAGGAACCTAATCAGTACAAACAAGCTACTGATGCTGCATCATGCACTCAAGCATGTTTATCAGGTTATTAGCTTAAACTAGTTTAGGCATCTATAATTAATGCTAACAAGTATAGCCCTCCATAATGAAACCATTTTATCTTTCCTAAAGAGAAATTGCGATGCTGATAAAAAAACAAAAAGGTGATAATTTTATCCAACATCAGACCAAACAGAAATTTTGTGCAGAAAATTGAGAAGTCAAAATTAACCACAAATGTAATCCTTACCCACTTGAATGCAAAAACTGCACGAAGTGAGAAAAGATAGATAGCACGCATACAAGCAAGCTGTCTAAACCAACATGAAATGGACAAAATACAACAGGTAAGAAAAATCCTCAATACTCAAAGTAAGAGAACTCTTACTAGTAAGTTCTGAGGCTTAATATCACGATGACAAATACCAATGCAGTTGTGTATGTAAGCAAGAGCCCGACAGATCTGCTCCAAAACATATTTAAAAGAAAAAAAAAAAAACAACAAGGTAAATCAACAAGAAGTGAGAGGTTAATCACAATCGTCAACATACAAGTTCTTTATACCATCATATGTTCATAATTTGACTTAATTCAGATTGAAATTACAATATTCACACTCCATTTCAAATAAGAAATAATTATTTTAAAAGGGTAACATTGCACTTTCACTGTTCTATTATCACAGTATATCACTAATACTGACTGTCCCAAATCCTTTGGTGATGCTCGGTTCATAGGGTATAATAGGGTGGGAATGGAATGGCATAGTTATTCCATAAAAATATAACATGAAGTATGGCTGTGATACCCCAATCCCATGTTGGAAAGTGTGGGGATTGTGGGGGTGATTTATTAGTTTGAACCCATGATCCCAAAAGTACCTTCTTGGGTAACCCTTTTAGGTGAGAATTTGTCCCGTGATGGGGTTGTGATTTGGAGTGTTACAAAATGGCATTAGAGTCTACATTAGCCGGATATGTGGAACAAAGTACTATATGGGATTACGTATCACGCGCAAAGTGCTACACCAAGAAGGGTGGGAACCACCTCATGAAGTGGAAGCCACATCTAAAATCCATACAAGCTAGCTCTTGAATCCACATCGCCTAGTGAAGTAAGGAAGACGACTGTGATGTGCCACGAAGAGTACTCGCGTATTGAAGTGGAGGGAATTGTGATATCCGAATCTCATTGGAAAGTGCAAGGATTGTGCGTATGATATATAAGTTTGAGCCTACGATACCAAGAGTACATCGGAAAGTGTAGGTGAGGATTTTCCCCGTAATAAGGTCATGGTTCAGGATGTTGCAATAGAGGAGCATGAGAGGACCAGCTCTTTTCAAAGACCTTAAGTGGAATAGTTAAGGAATACCTATTGCTCCTTTGGCCATTGGTAATACCTGCTCCTTGTCTATTCCTCTCATGATTATGGGAGTGGGTATTTCACTCATGGTATGTAAATATTATTCCTTACATGTTATATTTCTATTAAATTACTATTACACTCCCACTCTATTCCATTCCCACAATCCCACTCTGCTTCATTCCCATGGACCAAGAGAGTGTATTCAGTTCTCTACTCTTACAGCCTACTCTTGCTTTGCATCTCTTACAATTACTTCTTACAGAACAATGAAATTGGTAATATAACATGGTAAAACTATTTCTTATGCACAAGGAGAAACCTTAGGAACAAACATATGGTACACACTTGAAACAACATTAACAAATTTAGAAATTCAAGTCCCCCCCCCCCCCCCCACCCTCCCTCTCCGCCCCCAAATTTGCCCTTAAGACTTTCTATGCTTCCTAATTAACGGGTCTCATGGTCTCTATAGAAGAGAATACAGGTAAAGAAATCGGCCAACACACTTGCAACATATCTAATAAAGAGAACCAACAAAAGCTGCATCTGCATTAAGGATGTTGTGCGATCAAGAATGAGAAGTCAAAACTCTTTTTCTCACTCTATGCTTCCGAATCAATGGGCCTCACGGTCTCCATTGACAAGAATACAGTTAAAGAAACTGGCCAACGCACTCACAACATACCTAAGAAACAGAACCAACAAAAACTGGATCTGCCTAAAAGACGTGTGATCAAGAATGAGAAGTTAAAACTACTGTTTAAATGTGACCTAGGCCCTATTTTTTTATTCATCCATTCATCTAATGTTATAAATTTCATATTCTTTCCTATTAACTTCTGTCTTCTCATAGAAAGATTATTTTCTATATACTGTTAATTAAATAATAAAATTATTAAGAATTTTCTTGTGATAGTATGTTTTTTAAGGCAAGAAGCAAAAGAGATTCATATTTAATCATTTTCCTTCTTTTGCCTTCTGTCAAGTTTAAACGTGTTAGTCCCAATACGAGCACTGAGAGGGGGGGGGGTGAATCAGTGCTCCTTCAAATTCTTTCCTTTTTGCGCTCTTCAATCTGATTCGATGGTTATTGCAAGAGTAACACAAGCAAACCAACCAAGCAATCGCAAACACAAGATATACGTGGTTCAGCTACACAATGCGTGCAACTTACGTCCACGGCTGATTCGGGTTCACTACCCTCACCAACGAATTCACTATAACTGTATTGGCTCTTCACTAGAGCGATACAACGGTCTCACTGACCAATAAAAATGTTGTCGTCCCTTCACTAGGTTGACAAACTTACAGTGCTTCAACAATAATAAATTTAGAATGAAAAAGGCAACTCACGAAACCAAGCGCTTTGTCGACGTACGAAGAGCGCAAAGTAGTCGAAGTAGCTTCGGAACACGTACCAAGGCTGCCACCTTCTCCAGCCACGAAAATGGTACCACGGGTCACCGGAAATATATTTTGGGAACTCTACACACAATTCTCACAAGTGTTTCCCAAACTCACATAAACTCGACCCTTTGAAACCCCAAAAGTGCTCAAGAACAACCAAGGCACTCAACCACCACCTTAGGAGAATTTCTCTCAATTCTCTCACTCAAATGCTCTCTCCAAGCTTATGGAAGGTGTGATTTTCGTCCAAGGGAGAGGCCCTCCTTATATAGCCCTCCAAAGGCTCCAAGACATGGCATAGTGGTGGAATTAATTACTCCTCCAAACATGTTCCATGTTTTAGGGGTGGGAGACTAATTATGGTGTCTCCACTAGCCAAAAACATGGCATAAATTCCTCCACCAAATATGCTCCATGTTTTGGGGGGTGGGAGACTCATTATGGTGTCTCCACTAGTCAAAAGAAGCCTCCAAACATGGATGTCCTTGAATGCCAAACAACATTCCTCAAATTAGGGGATTTTGTCACCAATGGTGGACCAAATGGTAGCATGGCTGCTGCCCACGAATTTTGACTTGGTCCAAGTGTATTTGGACTCCTCCAAGTGTAATTGGGCTTGTTTAGTTGCTGCCCATGTGTGCCAAGCCCATTAGTTGGCCCAAATTCGTCACATTGCACATTTAAGCCCAAAATGGTCACCCCAAAGGCCCACCACGAATTTCATAAGCCCACTGCCATTCCTTGACCTCATTGCAACCCATTTAGCCCAAATTCACCTCAATGTAGCCCAAAAACTCCAAACAAGCTCCATTTAAGCTCAACATGGCGCATATGCTCCAATTAGGCCAAACCGGGCTCAAACCGGGCTCAATTATGACGCTTTGACCAAAACCGATTTCCCTTGCACCGTTTGTGTACATACCACTTTATTATGGTATATTATAGCTGCTGGTGTCTTCCCATGGTCATCGGATCATCCGGAGTGCGTCAAATCAATAACCGCTCCAAACTAGGTCAAACCGGGCTCAATTATGGCGCTTTTCGGTACTTCACTCCCTCGCTGTGTCTTCTTCATTTCCACATAATTCTGATGTCCCAAAGTCATGCAAAGTCGATATACAAGGTGTACCAATGATATGCACACTCATTTAGGCTTGCCAACAATGACAACACCTCATTATTCCAATGGGAACAACAAAACGCACGGTAAATAAAACTATTTCCTATGCATTTAAGAATTAATTATTAAAATTCACTTCCCTGCTTTGCAGATTAGTAGTGCAACTTAGCTCTGACTGCTTAAAATTTTGACTTCCATATTTCAAAGCATAAATAGAACTCAGTGTGCACCATACTTCCATGACGGATAGAAAGGTTGGTATATAAATGTTGGTGTCATGTACTAAAATTGCATTAATGAATCATATATAGATATATACATCATTCATCCATACATAACTAGATAAAAGTCACATAATCGAGTTAAATTCCAAAACATTTTCTAATTAAATTGAACAGCGAAATGGAATTGGGAATTTACATTAATGTGAATAATTATATACCTGATAGGTGTAGAGCTTAACATAAATTAAGGGCATTCTCTGGTTGAGCCTGCTGTAGTGTCTTGCAACACGATTAACAGTTTCAGGAACAAATTCAAGCACGAGATTCAGATATATCTCCTCCTTGTCTGTTGTTGAAAAGAAGCAATGCTTTAGGGCAACAATATTTGGATGGTCCAGCATCTGCATGATCTGTAATTCCCTATTCTTGTAGCGTTTGTCTTGGAGAACCTTTTTGATAGCAACAAGTTCTCCAGTCTCTCGACACTTTGCCTATAAAGAGCAGTTAATTGTTTTCTCAAGAATGTGTAAATGGGAAATAAGAATCGGAAAATCAATCGCATGGATCATTTATTGCAGTTCTGCTTACTTGGAAAACAACTCCAAAAGAACCAGTTCCAATCACATGTTCCGCTATGTAACTGATTGTCTGTCAACCCAACAAAACACAGATCACATAATTAGTGAAAGGCTTCACCAAGAAACTTGTATTGACTGTATTTACTTAACCTGTCTAGATTGACCATTTCGACCACCAATAGTTGTTCTTATAACATGTCCTGTTTCGGCACCCACACCATCAATCATATCTGGTTCACTATCCTGCAAGAAACATATTAAGGACTATCATCAAGGGCAGAAGAGGTTTCCAACAGTTACAAAATTATGGTCTAAGCTTTTGGAAGTGACCAAAAAACTTTTCCACCCAGGTAAGCTGACCCATAAGAGATCAATCATCACAAAATTCAATTAAATAACTTTTGCTTACTCTATGAAAATGGAAGTCAGTAAAGATAATTGCAACTGACAAGGAACTGCAAGGACTTAGATGACAAGTAAAGCAAGTTTTGACAAAAGAATCTTACCACCCTATCATCATTCTCGTCCTCCTCTTCCCTCAATCTCATCTCAAGCATCTCTCTTCCAAGGCAGTCAACTGAACCAGATGACCCAGTTAAGCCATTAACACTCTGGGAGCTACTGCCTCCTCCCCCATGTCCGAGGCTGGCAGAAGCCATAAATATACCTGGTGGGTGAAACCAAAACTTTTAAACAGTAATCTGCTCATTGTTTTTTCTGATTCTTCCTTTCATCCCATCCAAGCACCAAGCCTCCTAAAATACCAAAACAAAATACAAATAATAATAAGCTAACAACAGAAACAAAAAAAATAAAATAAAATAAAAATTAATTGGCAATCAAACAGCAGAAGCAGTATAAAACTTTTTTTTTCCTTAGAAGAGATAAAAAAAACATGTAGTAAAATGAAAACAAAATATTTCTGAACCAAGTACGGTTAGGTTTATTTCTGCTGAAACGTAAACACAAAATGTGACAACCAGCTAAAGCATGTGAAGCGCGTCAAGCCATTGATAAGTAAGTCAAGGAGCTAAGAAAGTTTGCGGGAAGTGCTTCCACCTTTCCCATATTGGAAGAATATAATGAAGTTTCAAGGCTTTATAAGCCCAAGCCAAGGATCCAAAGAGCACTAAAATTGGCTAACCCTTCTAGGTGAGGCATGTCCTTTGGAGCTGTGGTTCAGGACATTACAATTAGTATCAGAACCAACCTTCAACGAGCAGAACTCTGCACTAGGATTAACTAGTAGAAGTGATGCCAGTAGTGTGATGCCAACAGCAATATGAGGCTGCGCAAGGTTGTGCTGTCAAGGGGTGCACGGTGACAAGGAGTGACTTCTATGGACATTCCCATGGTTGAGGCTGAATTAGAAAGAGAGTTCCTGAGCTACATGTGACAAGGTCATGAAAGCTATAAAGTGTTTGGAACCTCAGCCATCCAAGTTCCTGGGTCACGTATGACTGGATCGTTAAGGTATAAAGTGTTTCGGACCTAAGCCATTCAACTCCTTGAGCTATGTGTGGCAGGGTCATTAAAGCTATGAACTGTTTGGGACCTCAGCAAGGATGCTGACTCTTCGAGGATGGGAGAATGTGACAAACCACTAAAGCAGGTGAAGCCATCAAGCCATTGATGTGTAAGTCAAGGAGAAAAGCTTGTGGAAGATGCTTTAACCGATCCCACATTGAAAGAGTACGCTAAAATTGGCTAGCCCTTTTAGGAGAGCCATGCCCTGTGGTCCATGCATGCGCACATGCAAGTCCCGCATGAATATACGTAGAGACAATTCATGTGTAAGGTTTTGCATGAGAAAGGGATAGATATCAAAGTTCTCAAGGGAGATTATTTTTTCATTAGTAACCTCACATAAAACCAACAAAGGCAAAAGGTTGTCAGCTAATATATTCCTGTCAGTAGAACCCTCGTTAACAGATAATAATAAAGAAAAATTGCTAATAGAAGAATCTATTCCTTTAACAGCCAATGCCGCTGGCACTTAATTACAATAAACGAAGGCAGCGGTTCGATCCTTCTCTCTCATACACAGGTGGAAGAAACTGATGAAAATCTTTATAACGTGTGCTTTGAAGGAAAATAAAAACACATAAATGTTGCAAAGTTCCTTTCTTGGATAAAGATTACAACAAACAAGGATTGTCTATAAAATGGCAAACATTTTCCAAAAAGAATTTGCAATTATGGTGAAGAGAGTAGCACATTCTGGCTCAAAAAAGAGTTTAACGATATCTTTTGTTAAAGACTAACAAGGAAGCTGTGTCCCAAGGATTATAAGAACTCACATGAGTACATATGGGTATCATGAAAATCAAGGGGAGAGCATCAATGTGAATACTGGGATGGCATCATATACTTGTTGTGGCCCATGCTTATGGGATCATTTGCCAAAAATAACTGTTACTCAAGTGACCATGACAAAAGCTAAGACAAAAACAAGAGTCGTCAAACACATGTTCTTTAATGTGTAGAAACCACGTTAACTATTAAAGCAGAAAGGTTAGATAGATGACATGTCCGACTGCTCTGGTAAATGTAAGCTTTACAACTGCTTATGTTGTTGAAAGAACAATATGCTATTGTTAAGGTGCCAATCCTATAGTTTTGTTTAATTCATATTATAAATTCATCACAGAGTATAGGTTTACCACAGAGAGAAGTAATTTGAAAAAAGAGATTTAACAAAAATAATAATAATAATTAATAAAGAACGATTGAAAGTAGCTACACCTAAGATTTCTCACTACCTTTTTCATTGATTAGTAAATAAAAACACTTGATATATCCATTGATTAGTAAATGAAAACACCTGATATAGCAGCTGTTGGGAATTATGCGTCCAGCAGAAACTACAGGATTTGAACCGCTAACCTTGCACAGCACCAAAAACAAAATAGAAGCTGGTACAATAGTCTAGGAAATTACCGGCAAGGTTTCTCATTGTTTATTTATCTGTAAATGATTTTTAATGTATCATCCTTCTTAATCTTGAAATAATTACATATTTTTAATTTCTAGTATGGCTATATGTCTGTGTGTGTGTGAGTGCACATTTCATCACAACAAAGTGAGTGCAGATCCAAGATCAATCACAGACCAAGCACAAAAAGTAAGATTCAAGGTGCAGCATAAAGACCAAAAAGGAAAAAGTCGGAAAGAAATGGTAGACAATTAAATGCAACAGATTTAAGTGTGGAACATAGTTTAGAGTCCCATCAAGAGACACGAAATTTATTGTAGCAAGTGTGAGTGTGTACATACTCTCGCATATGCATGTCAGAGAGAGAAGAGACTAGAGCATATCTTCCTTCATTTTTCAAGTTTTGAACAGCTTTTCTCATTTGAGATTAGATCTTGTAGAATAGACCAATTGCTTGCTTGATATCAAATGGTAATCATGATGAAAGCCATAAAATTAAATGGTGAATTCAAACACATCAATCCTAACCAAAAATACACAAAATTTAACTAAAACAGCAAATACGTCACATTCTGAGAAATGCTTTTCATACATTTACAGCTAACCTGGCGGCAACTTAATACTCTAACTTGGCATCATCTAGCAGTAGCTCGCATAACAAAATAAAATACAAAGAAAGCACTGCAACAACCCCTAAATATTTGGACCCAAATGGAATAATTAGTTAAAAAACTAAACAGATAACCGAATACACTAAATATAAGATTTAACGCATACTGTCTAATATGAGAAGTTCCAAAAGCCCATATGTGTGTCAGAGGATAAAAGGAGTGAACAGTAGGGATGAGCAAATGAATTACTTAATAAAGGTTGGAGTGAGGATTTCAACCTTGGCCATCTCTTTTTAGGGTTATGTTGATGCAGCCCAATTGAGCCGTTGACGTCCATTTCTCAAGCCTTTCATCCGGGTCATTACAAACACACACACACACACTAATGTACAAGAACATCAATAAAACAACTAGTAGTTCAGTTAATTCCCTTGATAAGTAATCAGATCCATAATTAAAACATAATCCAATTAATTCAACCACATCGGCCACACATGAACAGTTTCAGCAATCAAAAATCCAAAAATAAAATTCTCCAAATAACAGTCGTAAACACTCATTAATGTAGAAGAAGACCATCAAACACAAGTAGCACTTCATCTAAAGCCCTCAATAAGTAACCAAATCCATACTTAAAATAAAATCCAAATAATCTATCAGACGCGAATCAACATTTTCACTCTTAAACAAATAAGAAAAAATCCAAATGATTGTGAACAAATTGCTTGATTCTCACTCACCTGGACGCATTGTATCATAAATTCGGAGAAGAGTCCGCGCATTGCAGCTGCTGTGACTTGAGACTACAAACAAAGTATTCAGCTACGGGAATCCACAGGGCAAGATTGCTTGATTGAGGTGAGGAGAAGGCGAGATGTTTGAAATGAGGAAATCGGAGAAAGCTCGAACCCTAAAACGGTTGATCCGATGCCTTGGGGTTTCGTTTTTCGGAAACTGCTCGCTTCACTTTCTGCGTTTTCTCATTTAGTGTTGCGCTCCGCGAGTAACTTTCAATCCCAACGCCACCAAAATGCTGATTTGGCAAAATTGGCGCAGTTGGGGTTGTTGTCCCATTTCTGAGCCAATAACAACAACAGAATATTTAAGGTTTCAGCTTTTAACATATTTTAATGTTCGCAAAAACACAAAAGCATCTCGACAGCTTCACTTCATTCTTGATTTAATTTTTTAATTATAATCGTAAGTAATTTAATATTCAAAATTTTTATTTTCTACTCAATCGATACAATATTTAAGCAGGAATGGAATTAGGATAAGGAAAAAGAAGTTTGAATAGGAAGAAAATAAAAGAAATAAGGTTGTAAAGAAAAAAGTGAGCTAATCAGTGAAATCTCTTAACATTTACTTTTGATTGAGGCATAATTAAAATTAAAGGATCAAATTGTGAACAAAGTGAAAGTTTGAAGGTCACTTTAATGTTTATGCCTTTTAATATTCGATACGTTTAATAAAAATGAGAAGTTTTCTAGAAAATATTATATATTTTTTGAGTTTCCCTACCAAGTCGCAGTTCTATCGTTAGTCGGGACTATTTCCCTCCTATAGGGCTCACCATCGCTGCGTTGAGGGCTCTTTCGCTTTGCTTTCTCTCTTGAAACAAATCATCATCACTTCATTCTTAAAATGAGAAGAAATGATGAGAATGTCAACATTTTCTTGAAAAATAAATAAATAAATTTTCCGTGAAAAATATTTTCTTTGAAAATATTTTATAAACCAAGAACGTTTTACGTAAAACAAATGTAACTTAAACTTTGATTAGTTCACTTGATGTTTTGATCCAGGTAATAATAATGGAATTATTTAAATTTTGTCACATCCAAGAGATGTACAATTGGAATTACTGAAATTGTAGTGCTTCATGCAAGAGGTGTTTTCGATCAAGTAATAATAAAATAAATAAAACACTTGAAATTTAAAGCATTATTATTTTTTTGATAAAAAAGGTGCACCAAGAGAATTACTCTTTCGAATAATGGGGTTGAACTTTGTATGGTGCTATGACTTCTAATTGCTTCAAAAGGATGTTCCATAATAATAAGAAGAAGCATTGTTTTGGTTGTCATGGCATGCAAATTTAACATAAGAGTAATACTAGTTGTACACTCTGTTAGTCCCAATACGAGCACTGAGAGGCGGGTGAGTTAGTGCTCTTTCAAATTCTTTCCTTTTTGCGTTCTTTAACCTAATTCACTTGTTATGGCAAGAATAATAGAAGTAAACCAACCAAGCAATCACAAACACAAGATATACGTAGTTCAGCTACACAATGCGTGCAACCTACGTCTACAGCTGATTCGGGTTCACCTACCCTCACCAACGAAATTACTAAAATCACAGTACGCCCCTCACTAGGGCAATACAAAGCCTCACTGACCAATCACTAAGTTGTTTCCCCTTCACTAGGCTTGACGAACTTATTACAAGAGTTTCACCGACTCAAACAAAATCAAAACAACGGAATAAAAATCACGCAAGAGTAATGCTCTCTCTATCTCACAAAATAAACACAATATAAAATAAGGCACAATAGAAGAGCCTACCACTGTATGACGAACAACGAGCACCTTGTTGTTGCTTCAAGAACACAAAGAACTCGAAGAAACTCAAGCACAAGCACCAAATGCAGCTACCGCATGAAACAACACCTCTAACACTGATCACGAATCACCACCGTAGATGTAATACCCCTAAATTTCTATTTAATTTTAAATTTGAGTTTGTGGAAAATATGAGGCTGAAATGTATAGACGAGTATAAATAAGTGTATAATAATATAGATAATTATTTAAGTGCTAAGGCGAGTGCAGTTATATGGACTCGTGGGAGTAGTTATGGAATATATATATATATACTCTTGTATATAATGTCACATTATATTATAATAAGATATTTTATAATATAATATATTATTGGATAAGAAGAAGAAAGGGAAGACAAACGAGGGAGAAAGAGAGAGAGAGGGAGAGATATTATAATAAGATATTATATAATATAATATATTATAGGATAAGAAGAAGAAGGAGAAGACAAACGAGAGAGAGAAGAGAGAGAGAGAGAGAGAGAGAGAGAGAGAGGATAGTGCGTAAAGGAAAAAAAAAGAAAGGGACGTGACTATTATATAATATATATATATATATATATAAAATATAAAATAAAACAATAGGTTGAGAGAGAGACTATAGTTGAATATATATATTATATGAAGGAAGAATGGTGAAACAAAGAGTAGCTGAGGGAGAGAAAGGAAAAAAAAGGGAGCTGAGAGTTCGCCGAGGGAAGAGAAAAAAAAAAAAATAGAAGAAGAAGAAGAAGAGAGTGAGAGCACGGAAAGGGAAAAACCACAGAAGAAGAAGAGAAGAATAAGGGAAAAAGTGGGGATTAGCTATTCGTGACAACGTACAGCCTACTAATTTGAGGTAAGAAAGTACTACCCTTTTACCTTTCTAATCATTCAGTCGAATTGAATAGTTGTTTTCGTCCATTGATTGTTTCATCATATGTACAATTTGATCTCTTGGCATGTGCAATTATTTGATTAATTAGGTTCAAGATTATTCCTGATTATTCCCATTTTTATCTCGGAGTATTCTTCAATTGAGATTTATAATCCTTTTGCTACGTGTGTTTGAGCCATGTCATGAAATGACTATTGGGGACTGTGTGACCCCGGGACGACTATGGGTTAATACCCATTGGGGACTGTGTGACCCCAATCAAGTGATGTGTGTTAAATGAGGACTGTGTGACCCCGAACACGTAACGTGTGCCAACGAGGACTATGTGACCTCGGAGAAGTGGATTGACCATGGCTGTGTTTTGTTGCCTCCATTATTTGAATAAATAAATAATGTGCAAGTTGGTTTGTTGCACGTGAGTTCATTTGACCATTTATTGCTGGTGATACTCCTTTACTAGGCATTGTTAGCTCACCCTTTCATTTCAAGTGATGACGTGTGGACGGTCGCAGATTATGGGAGAATCTGATGACGTGTAAAAAAGTTAATTTTATTGTATAGTTTTGTAAGTGTTTGGAGAGTATCTAGTGACGTGGAATCTTTTTGTGCAACTCTTATTGCCAAAGCTCAGGCTAATTAATGTATATATATAGTATTGTGGAGGTTTTGGGTTCGCGAATCCCTAATGCCCTTGAGGCTTGGTTGGGTCTCAGAAGCGGGGGCGTTATAGTAGATCACCACAATTCATGCTCAAATGCTCAACATCACCTCATGGCCACAGCACAAAACACTCACAAGTGTTTCCCTAATCTCACATACACTCAACCCTAGAAACCCCAAGAGTGCTCAAGAACACATATGCCACCCATAAACCCTCCAAGAGAATTTCTCTCAATTCTCTCCCTCAAAAACTCTCTCAATGCTTAGAGGAGTGGTGTGATTCGAGTTATGAGGGGAGAATTCTTTAAATAGGCACAAAAGGGCCAAAATATAGGAAAATGGCTGAAAATAGGAAAGTCCATGGAGTACCCTTCAAGGATCCGCGAATTCCTGCACGGGTCACATGGATTTGGGCCTCCTCCAAGGGCCCATCAGCTAGGTCTGTGCACCCCCTTGTGGGCCAAGCCCATTAGCACACCCAATTGCTCCAAATTGCTTAATTAAGCCCAAAATGGCTCCCCCAAGGCCTAATTCGAATTTCCCTTGACCCATTGCTATTACTTGAGCTCAGTTGCAACCCATTTAGCCAAAATTTACCTTAATGTATCCCAACAACTCCAAAGAATCACCCTTTAAGCTCAACACGGTGCAAATGCTCCAATTAGGCCAAACCGGGCTCAATTATGACGCTTCGAGCAAAACCAATTTCCTTTGCAACTTGAACATCAATACCACTCTAATATGGTATATTATAGTCTCTGGTGTGTCCTCATAGTCATCCAATCACCGGGAGTAGCTCAACTCATCAATCGCTCCAAAATTAGCTCAAACAAGCTCAGAATCTCTTGTTTATGGTGTTTTTGGATACTTCACTTCCTTGCTGTGTCTTCTTCATTTCCTCATCATTTCGATGTCTCGAAGTCATGCAAAGACGATATATAAGGTGCACCAATGATATGCATACTCATTTAGGCTTGCCAACAATGACAACAGCTTATTACTCTAATGGGAACAACACACCCTTTACATATTTTTTATATCAGAGTGTTGACATGACCAAATTTATGCAGTCCTTTTTTTCAGGGGTGTTTTGATGAAGCAACAATAAATGTAATGCCCCTAAATTGTTATTTAATTTTAATTAGAAATTTATGTAAAGCTAAGCCTAAAAATGGTGGTAAATGATTAAGGATAGCTCCACTCCCCCATCCTTCAAATTGGCAAAAAGAGATACCCTACTTTTTCCTTTAATCTTCTGTTTCAATCCCTTTTTATTAAATCCTTGCTGCAATTTCTTTTTCTATTGGTATCACGTTGTGATCTTTTATCTTTAGGAGTCTAATTTTTTTGTCTTATGCTTGCAAACCCAATCAAATTTACA